>JAHWXV010477911.1:0-10546 GCA_024586415.1 Phrixothrix hirtus | reverse complement strand
GGTGAGGATAGTTTTCAACCTTCTCGAACACTTTCGGGTTTTTTGTGAAAGACAAATGTTAAAGCTCCTAGCAAAACGTATGCACCCCAAATCTCATTCAAATGGCAATATCGGTTCTTAAAATATCTTAAAAAATTTGTTAATCTTTTTAAACTTTGATTTCCTCTAACGGACAAACGAAACACTTTTGTATAGAGGTAAATTGGGTTCAATCGCCTTATTTTTAATCCACAAAACCGTGGAAGTTCTATATCCACGGAATATTGGGACACCCTGTATATATATATATATATATATATACGGCGTGTTTCGCCTAAGAACCGACACAGAGCAGGGGCATGTAGGGAAACCAAAAATATGATGATTTAATGCAACTTACCTTAACACAAATTTGCATCATTGAAAAGTTATAGGTTTTCAAAGTTGGGTTTCAAATTTCGAAAAAAATCAATATATCAGTTATACTTGAAATTAGAAAAACTAAATTTGGTATGCGTTGTTAGGGCAGATAGAGTATTAATTGAAAGCAAGTAGAATTCAATTAAAGTATTTTAAAGGTCTGATAAGGGATGATGCACCCTTAAAATGTGACAGAATCTCTTAACCC
Organism: Phrixothrix hirtus; assembly: GCA_024586415.1. Taxonomy (NCBI): domain Eukaryota; kingdom Metazoa; phylum Arthropoda; class Insecta; order Coleoptera; family Phengodidae; genus Phrixothrix; species Phrixothrix hirtus. The sequence goes on along the minus strand of JAHWXV010477911.1, from coordinate 9,939 downwards.
GTTTTTGGACTCAAAAAATTCTTATTTTATTTTGTGGGGCATTTAATTCTAAAACTTTTCTTGCTCTTGTTATTTTTTGAAAAGCTTTGTCGTTTTCAAGAAAACCCCGAATTAATAAAAACAAGTATTTTAGGGATGTTATTTAAAATAATATAGTTTTAAAGGTGTGTTATGAAATAGACGTCAAAAGTGACAATCTAGGAAAAACAATTTAAACAACAAGAATAACAGATTTGCACTAAGTTACAACGATTGTTCAAAATGATCACGGTTTTCTCTCATGCATAAATTTATTGTTCTTCGAAAATTGAAGTCTACTCTTTCCAATGACTTCCGATTGTTTCGAATTAGATTGCACTTTTCCGTAATGCGATTCCACAATTATGCTCCGGTTATAACTGGCGAGGAATACACAAATTCTTTTATCGTTCCCCATGCAAAGAGAAATCACATTTGTTTAGATCTGGTGATCGTGGAGGCCAAAGTTATGGGAAATTATTTCCTCTTCCAATCCATTTATTTGGAGACTGGTGGTTTAAAAAGTCTCTAACAGTAGCAGTATAATGAGGCGGTGCGCCATCGTGCATCAACCAATGTTACAAACTGAGTTGCAGTAACACCTCGTTAAATAGATCTGGGAGAATGTTTTGGAGAAATTCTAAATAATTTTCGCCATTTAGTCGATCGGGTAAAATAACGGGACCAATTAAATACCGATCAATAATACCAATACAAAAATTTATTTCAAAGTCGCGCTGGAAATGTCGCAGAGTTATTGAATGAAGGTTTACATCGGAATACTCATGGTAGTTATGTAAGTAATACCTCTGCGGATGAAACAAGCTTCGTCGGTAAAGAGAATTTTCTTTTGAAAATGAATGTCTTGTAAAATAAACTAACAGAAATTCACTCGTTTAACCAAACCTTCCTGTAACAATTCTTGCACTTTTTGGACATGATATGGATGTAGTAGATTACGTCTGATAACTTGGTGCAGAGAAGTATGTGATATACCAGTTTGTCGAGATAAATTTCTAGTACTAATATGTGCTTAATCGCCAATTGTGTCTATAATAAGTTTTTCGTCTTGTACACTTATTGCAATAGCACGTTCTCGTTTGTTATTGAAAAACTTTCCTGTTTCTCGAGCCCGTCTTTTAACATTGGAAAATGTTTCTTTATGGGGGATAACACGATTAGGAAATCTTCGGCTATATTCCTCAACACTTCTTCTGCAGTTTCCTTGCAGAAACCTAACACTAATAGCATGTCAACTTGTTCGCTAGACGAAAACCTTCCGGTCGTTTTCAAAACACTCAGCAAACAACTATTACAGTACAATAACCTTTTCTCTAGCTTGTCAAGTTTAACATCTATTTTATAGCATACTTTTAAAATTTCAGTGATTTTAAATAACCGCTAAAATACGTGTTTTTATTAATTCGGGTTTTTATTGAAAACAACATTTTTTTTCGAAAAATATCAAGAGTAAGTAAAGTTTTAGAATTAAATTACCCACAAAATAAAATAAGAATTTTTGAGTCCACCAACGGGTTAAAAAATTCTGTCACTTTTTAACGGTGCGTCATCCCTTATCAGCCCTTTAAAATGTTTCAATTGAATTCTACTTACTTTCGATTAATACTCTTACTGCTCTCACAGAGAATACCAAATTTGGTTTTTCTAAGTTTAACTATAACGGATATATTGATTTTTTTCGAAGTTTAGAACCCAACTTTGAAGACCTATAACTTCTCAGGGATGCAAATTTGTGTTAAGGTAAGTTGCATTAAATCACCATATTTTGAGTTTCCCTACATGCCCCTGCTCTGTGTCGGTTCTTAGGCGAAACACCCTGTATATACAGCGTGGAACAAAACTAAGGCAACTCCTTAATATAGTTTCAAAATTATATTATTTAATTTACAATTTAGCATTTACTTCACTTATTAAATTTAATTACTTTTATAAATTATGTGAAACGTAAAGTTACTAATTAAACCTTAAAATTGATTAGAAATTAATATTTGTCAACATTTCAAATAGTTAAATAAAAAAAGTGATATACATAAAATTTATCGAGTTGTACTTGTAGGTAATAGTAGTTGTTTAAACCATGAAGTTTGATTTCATCAAGATGGTCCTCCACCTCATTTTTCTATTTCACTCTCAACATTGTAAATGAAGATGAGCCTCCACGTAATCTAGTGTATAAATTTCCCCATATTCATCTCCAGTTACGCGTTTTAATATTGTATTCGGTGTATTGATGCTCCTAAAATTTAAAAAAAATTGTTTGATATCCTATAAATGTTTTTTTGCACATATGGGAAGTAAATGTGGATACATTTCATTTAAAATATGGCATGTTCGGGTAATAATTTTGACACCTTGTCCATGTATAAAAAATAAATTCTAAATATTTCTATTGAATATCTTTTATTATCTTCCTTTTTAGACACTATTTGAAATACTTAAAATAACTAAGTAGTACAATATTCACTAGTTGTGACAAATAAAGGTAATCTTTAAATTTTCCACTGTTATACAACAATTTATTTTTAACGGTTGCTTGATCAAAAATTACTATCATATCAATTCGTTACCTAAACATAGTATTCCTCCTTGAATAACTCAAAAAATGTTGTATTTAGGTGTAGAGATATCTTATATGGGTTGAAAGAGAATTTCATTCTCTATTCAGTATGATAACAAAAACATACAAGTACCGTTTAAGAAAAATTAACTTTTTCGCAATGTTCTGATAGTTGTAAAGGGGCCCCATTATCTTCCCTTGTGATGGATTTTTAACAAAATAGTTATGCAGTGACTACCATATTATCGTGTTGTTGTCCATTAAAAGATTTATAGCTGTGCCTTTTTCTAGCTTAGAGATATTCAGTTTTATTGAATCCGTTATTTTGGTCTCTGCCAAATAAAAATAATTTTGTCCTTGAAAATGTTTAAAATTAACGAATACTTTTTAAACAGTAAGTAAGTAAACAGAATTAAGATTAAAATAAAAATCTGAGTATTCTATTTAAAATAATAAAATTAGAAGCAATTTCCGGGATTACGGGAAGCGCCGCCAACTTGAAAATACGTTTAGGAGATATAACAGGGAACGTAAGATAACCTCTCAAAGTTTGGCTTTAGTTAGTTTGTTAATTTTCTAGATACTTCGAATACTGCGTTCAGTTTGAGACACACTGTATAATAACATGTTAGCTATATTAGAAAATTTTATACTGTAGTACTAAATAATTTTTCTACGTCAACTTGTAACCATTTACCAATCAAATCGTTAAAAATAACAATCTTTATTTATATAGGAAAAACTTAATTTTATTATAAATTTCGAGCACAAGTAATAAATTAATTGAATAAACAATGTATTTACTTAATCTTTAGGAAACAGTTGAACAAATACTTTATGTTATACTTCATTTGCCTTAAACGTCATCGTTATAAATAAACGTAATGAAATTGAACATGCTGTAGTATAAAATTGCTGTACGAAGTGGAAGTTTATGAAATAAATGCTATTAATTGATAATTGCTTTCTTCATAAATTTTTTCCATCTTTCCTTCAGTAGAAGTATAATCGTTATTTCTAACGAACAACCGAACTTCAATTAAGCTGCTGCTTTCTCCACCGACATTGTAAGCATGTTTAGTAATAAATTATAAATTGTCTCCGGAGTAACTCTTCGTGCTTTATTATATTCGAACACCGTCATTTCTCTTTTTATGTTCGCAGTATATTGTTCAATTAAGCAGACAACGTAAAGCTTTCTTTTCCACTTGACAATTCTTTTACAATATTTTATCCTCGTGTTGAACCAAATACCTTCATATGACTTTTCTGTATTCTGCATTAGACGGTTTTTTCTAAAGTATGTTGTATGTAACAAGAACAGCGTACACGGCCTCGTTTTAGTAGAAAACTGATAGTAAAATGGTTCAGTGAAAATGTATGTAGGAAATGCTAAGTCTTTTATTAAACTGTATATCAAAATACACTTAAAGAATTTTAAATAATTTGTTTGCCTGATATCGATCGTAATGATTGAAAATAGCCGTTAATTTAAATAATAAATGGTTGTGTATATAAATCCTAGTATAATCAGTGCAATTCAGCTTGTAAAAAATGGACTTATTTTAATTTGTACAAGTGCATGCATTTTTATTTCTTCTTGTTGTATAGCTTCTAGTGACAAAACTTAAACGTAACTCCTACAGTAAATGCTAAATTTAGCATGTAATAAAGATAATGATTCTGACAGACTAAAATCCAAATCGCTGGTATGTTAGAATATATTCTACATTGGACGAAATATCAGTTTCCCTTTACTACAATAATTAGGAATTTTAATACTAACAATTAATTTTCTGAATATATAAGGTTCTATATTTGTTGTATCGATAAATCTTGCTCTCTAGTAAGAGCGAGAGTTTACAATTGTAGCTATAGTTAGGTCAACATTTTAATTTTGAAAGGAAATTGACTAGATCTTTGTACTAAGCAGACCGTTTATTTCTACGTGTTTAATTAGTGGTTAATCTAGTTATAGTTAAGAGACAGAATGTTATAAATTTAAATTTATTTCTTAATAAACTCTCAAAGCATTCTTATTTTTTATAAAAGGCATTTTGAGCAATAGAATATTACGTTCCAAAATGGTGTCGGTACTAATATGGTATTGTAATACACAATTAGTAATATTTTTGCACTATCCTGGCCCTAAAAGTCATGATATGCTAATTAATTTATTCCTAAGAAATGTATCCTGCTAACTCCTTTATATACATTATTTTTGTTTTACAACTACATTATAGTTGAGCTCTTGGAAAACTGAAATTAAGTGGAGACCACTCAAATTGAATGTACTGCCTGTTTATTAAAATATGAGCTTGTGTATGAAGAGTAAATTATTTCCAATTAGCTCAACTAATCACATTCATCGGTTCATAGTGAAATTTTCAATTCATTTTCTACTATTTACAGTTGTTTTAATAAATTAGTTTGATTGCACTTGGCTGTAGTTTAATCTACGACATTACGGTTAGTCTGGCAGCAAAGTATTCTTTAGAATCAGACAACGCTAACCACTTTCATTCCCAAACACCCAGTAAAATACTAATATAATACCATCCTTTTTACACTCGCCTAAATGAGAGAATAGTACAGTCAAATATTTTTACCGTACCTACTTTGTACGATGCTTATGCAGTGTTCATCTTTTAACGAACAGATAGTACATGTAATTGTAAACCACAACATTTGTTTATTAAACTGGTTAGTTGATTTAATTTCTCTCTATAATTCCTCATTACCATATCTTTCTGTACTTATTAATACTGTATTGATGCCGGTATTAGGAAACGGTAAAAAACTCATATATAGTCCATTTCTGGAGTTTTCTAAGTTTTACAGACTTGCGTGATGTAACTAAACACTAAAATGCGATAGAGGATAATAAACCAAGGTATAATAGAATCTCGAAGAGGCAGACCTTTACCGTTGTGATACTAGTTTCTTTTCGAACATCCTGCATACAAAATTTACACATAAAATTTGTTTATTGAATAGCTTTGTTAATTCCGATTAGTGAACTAACTTCTCGTAAGCACCTTGTATAAGACATAGTGTTTCCAACATCGTTTAAATTCAAGAAATAATCAAACTAGTCCTTTGCTTTATTCTAAAATAACAAGGGAACCCAAATTTTTCGCAAGCTAGTTAGTTATAAAAGTCATCTTTTAGCATTTTTAAATCAACATAAAACATTCATTGTTTTGGTTTTATAATAAGAAATCCTTATTTTATTTATCTGATTAACTTTGTCAAGTAAAATAAATCAGTTTTGTTAATAGAAAAATTATTTATATTTCTTTTAGATAAAGAAATTTGAATGCATTATAAATACAAAGAAGCGTCTTCTTCTATTTTTGTAAATGAGGTTTTCCCTAGCGTTTTGATAAAAATACTTTGCTTTGTCAACGTTGCGATTTTGAAGGCGACGCAAACTTGGCCACTTGTGTAACCCTCGCAAATTGTGATCATTAGTCGCGAGAATTTCTTCCATCAAAAGTTTTGCCTTTGAAATCGGATTTGCTGGCTGGTGGAATTGAACTTCTTGCTAACTGTGGACGCAACGATATGCGTTCCTTCTAGAATAAAGTACTTCAATTCTGATGGTCTAATAGTGGAAATATTGCTCGGTTAAATCTTTAAAAGGCAAAGAGCTCCGTTACTTTGCAACCTCTGAAACTTACGTTTGCGTCGTGTTCTATTTCTGAGTCTTCAATAAACTGGAGATGCAGAACACCCAAGATTTTCCGTTCTGTGGCGATTTATTTATGAACTATTCCAAGCACGTTTTCTAACATTGCTTTAGTAGAGGAATTTTCGACAAATAAAATTAATATGTGATCAATCAATTAAGAAGGAGGGTTTTTGTATCCACAGTAAAGTCAGTTCTTGTAAGCCAGGTACATCTAAGTTGTTTTTGCGTTCCGTAATTTAAGTGATCTACAAAATGCTCTAAACCTCCAAGAGATCGTTGCCTTAATCTCATCACCAGAATTTTTCAAGAAAATTTAGCTATTGACATTTACGTAATATTTATATTTGAACAACGCATCTATTTGTGCTGTTAAACATTTACTTTCAGTGAATTCATTACTTGATGATTCAAGTGTAACTTAGTTAATCGTTCTAATATTCAATATACGTAGTGATCCGTATGTATTGAGTTTAACCATTTTGTTTACGATCACTATCAATTACATACCCATAAACTTACTATAATTTTGTTATTTAAGTACAGCTTAAATTAAAGTAACATTTATTTGAAAGCGTGGAAACCCACGGTAAATGATTAACCGAATTTTGACTTGTAACTATATTGTGACCATAATCGAATATTGATTTTGGCCCTGCTTCGGCTTTACCGTAATAATTTGATATTTTATCACTCGACGTTGGTTTGCGATTTGTAACTTTTCTAAATGTACCATTATATCTGCTTATTTTAGTTGTAATGTCTTTATTTCAGTAGTGCAGACATTTTACTTTTATTTTGGAAAAGTAGTAAGTAAGGTAATACCATTGTATTGTGTACCGGCGATCTCTCACAAGCATTATATTTGATATTATTATATACCTGAATACTGAGATTATATAATTCAGTAATTAATCTACGCTCCGATCGACTTTATTTCCAACCATAATTAGTCAGCTTTTACGTTCTGCGAAGAAAGAATAGAACAGGAGAGAGCTTTACTAATATTACTTTTTGTCCCAAGCAGTAACTGAATATGGTGCATAATTTTATGTAAATACGTTCGATTTTAAAAGTATTTAAATATATTTTGATATTTATTGAGATAATGTTAAATTTTAATTTACTCATATAAAAAAACTTCAATTTTGTCGTCTCTGCTATCTTGAAACGTCAACAAACTATACAATTCACCATTGTTAATACACATAATATTCTAATATCCAGTGTTCCTCAACCGTTCAATATGTACAAAATGTAAATGTATTAAATATAAAAGTTTTATAAAAGCAAAATGTAACACAATAGCAACTATTTCCTTATCTATGCACTTGCACATTAACATAACCTACACAATGCCGGATGTGAACAACTACCATATTGCCATAACTGACCTAACGCAAAGTGGTAGCTTTCGTCATAAACAGATACATATCCTCACTACATAACTGCTCCCTTCTGTTCTATTATTTCCTCATAGCTTACGTTTAACTACCGTCCCCAAGCACCTCTATACTTCGAACTTAGAAATTCAAATACAATTGTTAGTCAGCACTATCTTGTACTTTTTATCTACTTTATTGGTCAAATCGGCATTCCTAATAAAGATAGTGACTTCATATTTTATCTACTTTGATAATTTTAATGCACTACCACCAAGGAGTAGCGAATAAATACATTTTTATGGTTAAAAGCCATTTTTATGAACAACGCTTCAACTCCCGATTTGATTTTCAATTGCACATTATGTAGATCTTATTGAACTAAATTATAGTTAAGTCATTGTAATTAAGTATCCTAAATTTTACATTTTTATTAATATTAAAATTAACCATGAATGACCATTAAATGTCTTAGTTGTGCAAATATAAGATTAATAAAACTGATAATCGGTTCAAATATAGAGAACGAACAAATATGTCAGACAAGATGTATTACAAAAGTTTATCGTTTAGTACAAATAATTGTAAAAGATGTATAAATATTCATAGTGTGCTTTTTATTAAACAAAGTCAAATCAGTAATTATTTGTTTAAAAATTAGCGAATGGTACTGTAAAAATTAGGTATTAAAGTGGTACACTTCACTGAATCTTGGAGGATTGCAATTTGAATGATGTATATTTACTGTGATAAAATCAAAGCTCAAAGAATGAAGTCTATACACTTTTAATAAAATATATCCTAATCGTCATACTTCAGTCTATCGTTGGCAATATTATAAGTATGATTAGAGTAACTGTATCAGATTTTGCTGTTTATATACGTATATTTAGTGGAATAAGCAATATTTAGTACCATGCACGTTAAAATTAAATATAATTGTCGTTATAATAAAATGCATCCAAACTAATTCCAAATTCAAACTTATTTAAGAATGAAAAAGCTAAATTAAATTCAATTTAGAACTTATTTAGATACACCTCGTATTTTGCTTTTAAAATGTTACGAAGTAATTTAGTTAAGAATGTAATAATGTTGCGTCAGATGTTTTAGAAATTTTGAAGCGTAAATAAAAGCTTACATCAAGTTCAGACAACATGAAAGGTTAGTAAGTACAAAATATAAAAATTATGCACTCAAACAATTAACGGGCATGATACGATTTAAAGCTTAAGGAATAATTCGTTGGGTTACTTTTCAGCTGTGGAAAAGTATTTCTTGTTGTGTTTCTAAGGAAGTCCATGATCCCAACGGAAGATAAAAGAGAGGTATAGCTTCATGTGTACGGATTCGTGGCACGAAGGTCAGTCATAAGACATTAGTAGCAGAGTTACGTTCGTATTAAGTGGTAGACAGTATTGAGTGCTGTTTTGAGGGTGATTTCTTTCCTTCAGGGAAATAAAATAGGCGTATTTTGAAATATCAAGTACCTGCCTGACGATTGTCCGCATGCAGTAATGTTCAAGTAATTTGGGATCTTCCTTTTGGATAAAAGCGTGGCCAACTTCGTTATGTATCACCCTACCCAAATGGGGGTTGCCGATCGTAAAGGTTAGATAGTAGAAGCACCATCCGAATTCAGAGCATCTGCTCACCTGTAAGTATCTTACAATTTCTCTTATTCTTCCTTTGCCATCTCGAAACATAACAAGAACTATTTTAGTCTCGCCCGTAGCTACAAGCTACGTGCTATCAACACTTGTTTATTTTTAATAGTGCAAAGTAACGTAAAATCTAGTTAAAGAACGCATCGTTCGTTTTACCTCAATATTTAAGAAATAAATAAGTTACAGGACTAAAAATATTTACTGTAGCTGTAAATCAAAGTTAATTTAGTAAAACATTTTATAATCGCAATTGCAACCATTGAATTGTTAATTTTGCCTGTATTATTAATACTTAAAATACCCTGGGGTACCCATTTCATTTACGTGTTATCACGACGTTTCTTTGTCCTTTGAATGTTGTTATATCGTTAGCAAAAGCCTAGAGTACATTTCTAAAATTGGTTCCTTTATTAAAGTCTCCCAGTTGTAATAATCAGCTGATTTTCGTAGATAATTTGACACGAGCCTAGTTTTTCGTTAGCTAATTTTTTTATGCTTTTAGAATGTAAGGTTTATCTCTATTCTTATTTGATGAATGAATTCATATATATATATATATATATATATATATATATATATATATATATTTGTGTATTTTGTGTA
>JAHWXV010477814.1:0-12713 GCA_024586415.1 Phrixothrix hirtus | reverse complement strand
GAATTATTTATGCTTTTAAATTAATTTTAGAGTTTACAATTTCGGTGTATAGGAAAGTCACTTAACGTAAATAAATTCAAATTAAATTTAAAATGTGTAACAGAAAGTCGTGTGTTGTGTCACACCAGATTTTTTAACTATAAGTATTATATGCAGGAGTGCACAACTAAGTTTCAGGGTTTCGCACATGGATAGCGTTAACAACACATGTAGTCGACATACATGTCTAAGGTTGAGTTTTGTTATAGGATTGATATCTGTCAACAATAACGATTCATAATACCAACACATACCGCAACGCAAAAATATTTTTTTAACGATGAATGTGTCGAGTTTTGTGCGAAATAAATAGTATTTGCGGGAAGCTTCGCTTTTGTGCTTTTATTTCAAAACAATGCCGCTGAAGCACGTCATTTATTTGAGGAGTTCTACGGCGAATATGCGCTATCGAAAACTACCTGTGAAGATTGGTGTAAACGCTTTAGATGTGGCGATTTCGATACAGAAGACAAGGAGCGCTACGAAAGACCAAAAAGAATTGAGGATGCCGATCTGCAAGAGTCATTGGATGAAGATGATACGCAAACACAAGATCACTCGCCAAGGTAATTCCAAACGTTTACATGCCATGGGAAAAATTCTAAAGGAAGGAAAATGGATGTAACGTAAGTTGACTGAGAGACAGATGGAAATGGAAGAACCTCTTCCGAAATTTTGCTTTTTCAGCATGAAAGAAAGGGTTTCCTGCATCAAATTGTTGTTGGAGATAAGAAGTGGATATATTTCGAAAATTCCAAACCCAAAAGATCGTGGCTTTCACCTCGCGAAGCATCAACATCGACGGCACGGCCGTCGGTCGCTTCGGAAAGAAGACAATGCTCTACGTTTGGTGGGACTAGAAAGGAATCATGCACTATGAGCTGTTAAAACCGGGGGAACCTGACAATGGTCATCGCTACCGACAATAACTGATAAATTTGAACCACGCATTGCTCGGAAAACGGCCAGAATGGAACATGAGACACAAATGAGTGATATTTCAGCACGAAAATGATCCATGACATCGCACTTCCATCGTCTAGGACACCACCAGAATGCTAAAATGGTATCTGTTACCACACCCGCGGTATTCACCAGATCTGGCTCGTTCTGATTATTACTTGTTCCGGTAGATATACTTGGCCAATTTTGTTGAAGTACAAAATTGATTGGATGAATTGTTTCGGTCTAAAGACGCGTTGTTTTATCGTCGCGGTCTTCATTTATTGCCAGAGAGATGGCAAAAATGTGCAAGGTGCAATACTTTGAATTTTTTGTATTTCTCTTGAAATTTTTCCATCTTTCATAGATCAAAAAAACCCGGAAACTTAGTTGCACAACTCTGTAGTTTCATTGATTCTGAGCTGTTCTAATATTCATTCTCTATTTAATTTAATATATTAAAATAAATTTTACTGAGATTTTCTAGGTCTGTTTTGTAATTTATATTATTTTATTTAGTTTTCAGGTGACACATTTCTAAGAATATTCTGTTATAATAATTATTTTCAGTTTGTAAAATTCTAATATTTTTAAAATCAAAATTATGTTTATTATCCAACGCATATTTAGCTAGAGCAGTGGAATTACTTTTTGGTCTTTAAGCTAGTATTAAATGTTACTATTTCTAACTTCAGAAAACATAGCAAGTAAAACTTATCATCTAAATTTAAACATAATATTAAATATTTAGATAAAGCAAAGTCTATTGAAAATTAAACACCAATTATTATTAAACCTTTGGCGTTTCTTTACGAAAAGCTTCGCTTTGTTCAAACTTAAGAAATGTTTTGTTATTTAATTCTTCAATGCTGTTGCAAGACTTGTTTTTTGGTTTTCTCAATCAAACCATATTTGACGTACACTCAGGTTGTGAAAGTCGGTTAGCACCTCAAAGTATAAAATGGCCTGCACATATAGTGCGGCTGCTTGAAATTTGTATGGAATGGAGGAGTTAGGATAAAATTATGTATACTCTGGACTTGTATATTGAACATAGGTCTTGTTAGTTGGAAATATGAGAACTTATTCTTAAATCTTGAATATTTGTCGAATTTAATGTTAAGGATTTTAATTTCTCAGTGAAACGTGGTATTTGAGTTATTTCCGTAATTTTCATCTAGTTTTAATACTTTTAAACTTAAAAAGTCATTTAGATGTCTTTTTCTACAGCTAAACGCTCTGGTATATGTATTTATTGCAACCTTTAGCTTAATTTGTTTATAAGTTGTTAAAGATTTGTTGAAAATGCCTGTTTTGTTTTGTCTAGTAATTATTTATAATCCTTGATTAATGATAAATTTTACTGTATCTGCGTTTAGAAAACAAATATTGAGAAAGTAAAACTAACTTATGCATTCTACAAACATGTGTTACATTTTACTTGGTTAAACCATCAGTTTATTCCACCCCGATAACGTCACAAGTATTCTAGTTTTCTAACTGGTGCAGGACTTTTACAGTTTGGATGTACTCAGAGACAAGCACTTACAATATATTTAAACATTTCACGATGATATAAGCTTAAACCAAAATCATACAACAGGTTGTAAAATAAATGCATGTTTTTTATTTTCAATTTAAGTTGCGCAATTGTAAATCAATAGCACTCTATGCTACCCGGTAAATATATAAAAATGTTTTTAGAATGAAGTCTTTTCACTTTCTAACAGTATTAAAGAAAATAGTTATAAGAGTTCCCTACTAGCTTCAACAAAGTTTTAGAAAATATTTCAGTAAGTTTTTATGTCTTTGGAAGTTCTTAGTAATATCTTCAAGAAAGTTATTGCATATCTCTTGCAGGCGCGTGTTACATTTAGATTTAGCCTATTATCTTTAACTAACCGCAATTCTAAAAGCTGTAAAACTTTAAGTCCCTTCTCTACGTAAAAGAAAATAATTCTTTCCAGTTTTTTGTTATTTCAACTAATTATATATCTTATTTAAAATTTTACGGTTTTATCTTGGAAACTCATTTTTACAGTTAAAAGCTTTCGAATTAATTATTAATTTATATTAATAATACACACTAGATATGAATATATTTAATAATTTTGATAAAATAATTTCAAATAATGTTAATTCTCTTGTATGGTAACAAGGAACACCTTATTATGGGAAACCTAAACTGAAGATCATAAATGACGGAATGAAACAATGGTTTTATTCCAGAATGCACCCCGTCTCCCCAAGCATATATTTTTCTGGGGTTGTTATGATAGGTGCATTAACTGTATTTTGTTTGCTAACGGCTATCTCACTCGAAGGTCGTGGTGCAGATTATAGTTGATCATAGTTATTTATTCGTAGTTAAGCTTCACTTATGGATCACGATGTATATTTATAACACTTATCTCTTAGAAATATTTGCGTGACAAACTATATATTTTATATTTACGAAAGGTTAATTTTAGGCGTCGACTTTTGGCGTGGATTAGTCATCGTTCCTGAACTAAAGAATAATAAATGGACTTTTAGCAGAAAACCTCGTGTAGAAGTGTAGTCTATCAGGCATAGGGCGAATCTTACTCCGTTGTTGACCGACAAACTGAATAAGTTGATTAGTCGTGCGTTCTCTAGTAGTATTACACCTTCATCGACTTTGCGTCGTACTGAACTGATAGAATACGAGATTAAGGCAAGCGGCGAAACAATTAAACAACGTTATTATCCACTCTCTCCTGTACTGCAGAAAGTAGCGAATAAAGAGCTCGACGAAATGTTAAGACTAGGTGTAGTCGAACTATCGAATAAACCTTGGTCTTCACCCATTGTTTTGGTTCGGAAGAAGGATAATGCATATCGCTTCTGCATAAATTTTAGGAAGGGAAACAGTGTAATAGAAAAAGATGCTTACCCCTTGCCTTATATATCTCAAATACTGGACATACTTAGAGATGCTTCGTTTTTGACGAGTTTGGACATAAAGTCGGCTTATGGCAGAACCCGTTGAAAAGCGAGTTAAAACCTATAACTGCCTTTACAGTTCCTAACAGGGGGTTGTTTCAGTTTAATCGACTTCCATTTGGTTTATACAATCGTACTGCTACCTTTCAGCGTTTAATAGATAGAGTTATCGGTGCCGACCTTGAGCTGTTTTGTTTATCCTACCTCGGCGACATAATAATAACTATGTGAACTTACGAAAAGCATATAGAAGTGTTGACGGAGGTATTGTCAATGCTGGACTTACGTTCAAAAGAGAGAAATGCTCGTCATTCCGGTCCGAATTATGGTACTTAGGGTACGTACTCGATCACCAGGGTCTTCGAGTAGATCCAAAGAAGGTTTACGCAATCTTATCCCTTCCTGCTTCCAAAGATGTTCGTGATGTTAGACGAGTAGTGGCTATAACTCCCTGGCATAGAAGGTTTATACCCAACTGCTCCACGCTTTCCACTCCTTTACCTTTTTTAACTAAGAGAAACTCAGTATTTCATTGATCACAAGAATGTGAACACACCTTTCGAACAATTAAAGAACACTTGGTCTCGGCACCGATACTTTCGTGCCCAGATGTTTCCTTGCCTTTCTCGGTGCAAATCGGTGCATCAAATTTTGGTCTCGACGCAGTTTTACCCTGGACGTAGATAAAGAAAAACACGTTATCGCGTATATTAGTATATCGTTAAACAAAGCAGAACGGAATTATAGTGCCACTGAAAAAGAGTGTTTGGCAGTAGTGTGGGCCATAGAGGAATTCAGGCCGTACATAGAAGGTTCTTACTTCAAGGTGATCACTGACCCCCATTCGCTTATCTAGCTAAATCACTTACAGACTCATTCTGGTCGCTTGGTGAGATGGTTTTTACGTCTTCAACAATATAATTTCCAGATTCTTCACAGGAAGGGTAAAGAGAACATCGCACCCGATACTTTGTCGCGCTCCCCGAAGTTGGCTAACATCGAAGATATGGGTTCGCGTACTGCTACCGGTTCACTAAAGATGAGTAGTATCTTTCTCTTCGCGGTAATATTTTAACTAACCCTAAAAAGAACGCGAAATTGTCAATGGACAAAAGGATTATCTATAAACAACTTCCTAGAAAGCATTTTGAACTATCCCAAAGAATGTAGCGTTTCTTTGCTGCCTGAAAGTCACGATTCAGCGACGTCAGGACATACCGGTGTTTATAAAACATGTAACCGACTTCTTAACCAGTATTATTGGCCGAAAATGGCCAGTGATGTTACCAGATATATCCAGTGATGTCAGGTGTGTCAGAGACATAAGGTAGAGCAAAATACACCTTCAGGGTCTCCCGCCCCGCGTGCACGTCCTACTAGGCCATGGAAAATCTTTTTTATGGATTTTATCGGTCCCTTACCAAGGTCATTTAAAGGTAACTCTGACGTGTTAGTAGTTGCTTATATATTTAATAAATTTGCATGCTTCTTTCCTTTACTCAACGCTATTGCTTCTTCTCTAATCAAATGCGTACAAGAAAACATATTTCTGATGTTCAGCACACCTCAGTATATATTGCAAATAACGGCGTACAATTCTAGAGCCGCCAATTTAAAGGTATGGGTTAGCAATACCGAACCAAGGTGTTGTACACGACGAAGTATAGACCGCAAGCGAATCCAGCGGAGCGAAAAAGTGAAGTGTTAAAAACTGTGCTTTCTTCTTACGTTGATAAGAACCAAAGAACTTGGGCTTCTAATCCTTCCAAAATAGATTGTGCTATTAAAACGTCTAGACATGAGGCTATAAGAACTTTTCCCTTCTTTGCGTTATTTGGGAGAGAACTCGTTTTATTCGGTGATGTTTTTGGTAGTCCTCCTGCCGATGGTTAACTTCTTGCCAATCCAGTTCGTATAAATAAACCACTTTCTAAAGAATATGATAAATTGTATCTTGATATAAATCGTAGGCTTCAAAACGCTTATTTGAAGAACACACGTATATATAACTTACTCCGACGTCCAGTTACATTGTTTGTCGGTAACTTGGTACTAAGGCTCAACAAATTTTTATCTGACGCTTAGAATTATTTTTCGAGTAAAATAGCCGCTAGCCAGTATATAGGTCAGTTTACAGTTATTAAAAGGAATTCTCCATATACCTATGAACTCTAGAACGATCGTAACAAATTTGATGGGGTTTGGCACGTATCGAACTTGAAACCGTATGTTCCTACGGAAAATATCGATTCAAGTGAATCTCCTTGATTAATTTTAACTCGGTTAATAACCACTCCTATATTTTCTTATAATTGTATGTAGTTACGTAATAGTTTGTTCAAGTCTTTATTTTAGGTTAACAGTATGCGCATATTGCATGCTTATATTAGATTCAGTAGTTTTTTTTGTTTGGTTTGTTTGGAGAAAGTCATAAATTGTTATCTAAATAGATTTTAGGTGTGATAGGTTTTACAATCTCCCTACGACTTCTTGAGGTTATCTCACTGCATAGTGGTACTTCAAGGTATTTAGGACATACCTTTGGTCGCGTGGTATTTCGGATGATACCTTGATACCTTTGCTTCGTCTCTCTAGATAGTTCTCATATTTTCTTCTCCTGATTCGGTAGTGGAATCACTCCCTTCTTGCCTGTTTATGGTTGAACTATTCAGTGCGTTATTCCTTTATACATCATGATGCAAAGTAATTAGTTTAATGGTCTGTATATACTTCCACCTATCTTCTTTTGGGTATTCAATATTGATAGGTTTGGATTAAATGTTCGTGAAAATATCACAGTGTATTTGACAAGGTATTATTTCCTGATACATTTATCGAGTGATGACCTCTTCTATTATTTTTGATGTTGTGCGGTAACTTCTACATATGATTTAGTCTTGCTTCTGGACTTCGAGTATTCTTTGGGAATATCATATGTAAAGATTCATTGGTGGCATATTCTAGTTTCCATGGTGAAATAATTTCTTTACCTTGCTACTATTTACGTTCTGCCGAAATTTATTACCGAAAAGGTTAGGGATAGATGATGAGGAAGTTGTTTACTCGAAAATTGTCAGTTTGGTAAACTTTGAGTCCCTCTAACAATTTTATCCGTACTCTTTCTTTTGGTTTTGAATTCATTTTGTTTTATTGGTCGTTTGGTGTATCAGATTTATAGGTATTACGATAGGTATAGTTTAGGTAGTTTGTACTTAGAATAAGTAATGTTATCATCGAACCTTTGTGATGGCCGTTCAAATCCTCACGACGTTTTGATAATAATAATAATAATAAATGTCTTTATTATGTAAGATACATATATGAGATTTTCTTACAAAGAATATACTTTTTATATAATGGGCGAAGTTCAGATAACTTACTAGAAGTCATCTTCTCTTCCACGTAACCCTAATAAATAGCGCTAAATACCAATTACATTATTTAAATTAAATATGACAAAGTAACAAGTGAATGAGAACTAAAATCTAAGAGAACGTAAAAAACAAGAGAGTAAAGGAAGTATTGCTCACACGTGATTAATTAATGATGTTACATGATATTTCTATCAAAATGGTCAGTTCCATGTCTGCAAATTGAACAAATAACGTCGACAATATATGTTAGAACATGAGAGCGGCCAATTTTTGATAAGTCTTGGTAAGTTGTTTTATAGTGCTACAATGTTATAACTAAAAGACCTTTCATAAAATGTAGTGTGATGAGCAAGCATTGCCAATTGTCCCCGATGTCTCAAATTAGGTTATGAACATCTCTTCTATATCTTATTTTATTGTACAAGTTAGCTGGGGCTTTATAAAGCAGCAATTTCTAGTAAAAACAGAGTTGGTGAAGTAAGCGTCGGTTTTTCATATTTAACCATCTCATAGTGATTAGCTTGTGCGAGGTGTGCTCATATTTTCTAATATCAAAAATGTAACGTAAACAAGCATTCTGAATTTTTTGTATTTTGTAAGAAAAGATTCCATCTAAACAAGGACTATAAACTATGTCACAGTAATCAAATAATGATAGTATTATTGCATAACATAGCTTTAGTGCTGGCACTAAATAGGAATCTGTTGGTAAATAGTAGTTTAAGATTACAATAGACCTTTTGGATTAATTTATTTATATGAGGTTTGAAACGAAGACCGGAATCAATAATTATACCCAAATTTTTAGATTCGCTAGACACGGGCAAGGGTAAGTTACCAATTTTTATATTTATTTGCGGCATAATTTCCTCTCGAAACTTTGGCTTACAAAAAGAATAACTGCTGATTTATTGGGATTCATTGTTAAAGTATGTCTGTGAGAGATACTATTCAGGGAAATCAGATCAGAGTTGATATAGTTGTTAGCTATAGCTGTATCGGATGGATTAAACGAATAATAATCTTGAGTGTCATCAGCATAAAAGTGAGAACGACAATAGTTAATAGAATTAGGGAAATTAGAAATATACATAGAAAATAGTAGCGGGCCCAGGATAGACCCCTGCGGTACGCCTGATTTTAATTCTTGAGGGTCAGATAAATTGGCCTTAAATTTTATACTTTGTGACCTGCCATTGAAGTAACTACCAATTAATTCAACGGCATCAGTGTTAAAACCAAGAAAGGAAAGAAGTGACAATAGAATTCGATGATTTATAGTATCGAAAGCCTTTGAGTAATCAAGTAATATTAGAGCAGTTGCTTCATTTCAATCAATCGCGGATATAATATTATCTGTAATTTGTAGTAATACAGTGGAGCAACTGTACCCAGAGCGAGATCCAAAATGGGCATCGGGAATAATTTTATTTTCTTTTAAATAAAAATTTATTTGTGTATACATGATTTTTTCTATAATTTTAGAAAGAACAGGAAGAATACTAATGGGACGCAGATCTTTTTAATGTGTAGGATTAGTAACCTTAGGAAGAGGTATTACTATAGCCACTTTCCAAGAAGATGGAAAAACAACCTTCGAAACAAAAATTTATTATATGGGTAATATAGACAAGTAAGATTGGCATACAAAGTTTTACTAGAGGGAGAGGTAATTGAATTAAACACATCTAAAACTTCATCAGCAGACACAAATGAAAATTTGAAGCGAGTATTATTATATTTTAAGTTATTTCTATAAAATGTAATTAAATCTTGACAAGCAGGCTGAGGTGATGATGTACATGTATTAAAATAACTATTAATTTCATTTAAATTTGCTAAATTGTCAGGAATAGAAGCAATTTTAGATTTAGTTTTAATATTCAACTTCTCAAGGTTTTCCAGAATTTTTTTGGATCTGTACACTGCAAATTGTTAATAAACATTTTTTTTCCGCCTAATAACATGTGTGGTAAAATTTCTTAGCATTTTGTAATAATCCCAATGTGATATTCTTTTGATTTTTTAAATTTACGTAAGGCATTATCCCTTAGATAGATAAGTAGCTTGATATTGTCTGTTAAGCAGGGTGAATCAGATTTGGTTATACGTGAAGTTATAAAAGGAGCATGTTTGTCGAAAATGGTAATTAAGTTCTTATTTAAAAATTGTACTTTAGAGTCCACATCATCCATATAAAAAATATGTTGCCACGGTACGAGCTGCATATCAAAATAAAAATTATCATTGCTAAAATGTTTAAAATTACGATAGGTAATAAACTGTGGAGAATATTTAACAAAAGCAATATTAACTTCACAATTAATCAAAAAATGATCAGCAGCTTGAAAATCCGTAACAGCTGACTTTCGTATAATATTTATATTGTTGGTTATAATTAAATCTATTAAGGTCTGAGAAGTAGATATGATTCTAGTGGGCTTGTCAATAATTTGATATAAATCAAAAGTTTCAAGTATTTCGAGAAAACGACTAACTTTAGAGTCTATATTTAAAAAGTTTAAATTAAAATCACCCATAATGATAACATTATCACTAGTAATTAAGGCCAGTGACAGCGAATCCTCAAATTCCTTTAAAAAGTCATCTATCTTAATTTGAGAATTTGATGGATAATAAATAACTGCTATTGCCAAAGATAAGCCACGAAGGTTTAGTTTAATCCATAATTGTTCATTTTATTATTAGTTTTAAGTATAGTAAATTTAATAGGTTTTTTACGTAAAAAGCTACTCTTCCCCCACGTGAGTTACGGTCACGTCGTATTACATTATAATCAATAATACTAATATTATCATTAATAATGAATTTAGCAAGTCTTGTTTCACATATAGCAATAACATCATATGTATTATTTACTATATATTCAACAACTTCTACAAAATTTGCAGACAAGAACCGAACATTTTGATGAGCAATTTGTAAATATCTATCGAATTTGGTAATTATCAAGTCTGATAGCAAGTACGTAACGTTAGTGTGCTCCATAAAATATATACATGATAGTTGGCGCAGTAAACTTAGGTAATTTAGTAATAAGCATAACAGTTTAATAAATAGATATTCTGTCATATAAAGTAGCTTATAAGCATTAGATAAGATAAAAGTATAAACATCACAAAAATAAAATATCTGTTCTACAAAGAGTTTTACATTTTAGGCAATCGCAAATTAAATTTTAATATTTGATAAAGAAAAATTATTCTGAACCTATTAATTGAACACAAACGAAGAAAAAAATTACAGAAAAGGAATATAATATATCCAGCAAGTATATGGCAGTTTTTGTAATTTAGAGGGATTTTCTAATAAGTGTCACATACAGTAGCCTATAACTATGTATATATAAAAACAACAATAATATTAAAAGGGAAAAGAATAATATGCATATGTAATAAATATTTTGATAATACTAACAACCAAAAATTAAGAAACCGGTACATAAAGTAAAGATTTGAAATCAAACAGATTGCCACATCACACTAGCAAGAAGTTATCAACAGTATTTCTAACATTTCTTCAAAAGTTAGAGCTTTTATATTGCTGAAGGGGGAATTTGTAACGGCCCGATTTGTTAATTAGAAAACAAAATGGGTATTAAATACATAACATTTATTTTATTGTTTGAATTTATGCGTAATTACTTTATCTAACGCCCCTGTATAGTGTCGCTAATACAAAATATAGTTTCTGATGGTGCGCTGATAAAGCAGTATTAGGACGCATATGGCAGGTGTAATTCGATATTCTTTTGATTACGCGACAGTTATGTAGAAATTGTTTGATGATACGCATTGTTAAATAATGTGCATAATAATCTCTAGTAGGCGTTTCTTTGATGGACCTATTTGTTTGAACAAATGGGGCAAGTTTTATTTAATCTTTGATGTTGGAATACGTTATGGATTTTGTCCGTTTAATTTCAGTTCTTTCTACCTATTTATTCTGACAGTCTTTGTATCACTATGTCTACTATTTATACTACCGTTATAAATGTAATTGATCTGGCCAACGATGCCGACGGATATCTTCATCGTCGACAAGCGGTGCTGCTTCTAGGAGTTTTCAGCCCTTGCTGAGAATGTCCGTCGCAGCTTCTGTTACATCGCCAAAGGTGGGATGTTTCTAATTATTTTAGTTTATTTTGGTAATAGAAGTGACTAAATAATTTGGTAGTTTGTCACAAGACAAAATCGAAATAACGCATGTGGCAGAAACACCAGTGTTTAACAACGGCCGGCAAAGCTACAGTGAAGCGAGGCGTGGTTGTTCTGTACTGCGAAGCTAAACGCTGTCGGGAAAATAAGTCTAAAATCGGTAAATATGGGCGCCACTGTTTTCAAGACCACTGCAGACAGGTATTGTTCGAAGAACACCCTGTATGTCACGATGTAAATTGACCTAACCTTATAAATGGAAAACAGATGCTAACGTTACTGCAATAATGAGATTCAAAACTGAAAGAAAAGTTCTTATTCTAACGGTGCTTCTTTACTTAATATCACTTGTATATGAAAATCGAAGAACTGATACTGAATAAAACTGAATTACTAATCACCCTGTTATTTAAAAAATTGAAAGCGTGCGGTGCATTGAATAACTAACTGAGATCTGATCTTAATACGGACCATCCGGTATAACATTTAATGAACTAGATTTAAATTCTTTCAACAAACAATATTAATGCAGAGATAAATTCTTTAAGGACCTGTGTCATTAAATTAAATTTGTAAAATACCAAATTACTTTTCTACACGCACTGTAGGTTTAAAATAACACTTTAAGTCGTAGTGTGATTTAATAAATAACAACTCTTCGAAGCACACAAATATTCTTATATTGGTTTGGTACGGTTTACACAACTAGCATCAATTCATATTTTAACGTGAACTAAATAAGACTTAAGTACTAAAACATAATACATTGGTTAGCGAGGCTCCTAGACCCAAATTCGACAGAAATCTACGAACAGCCTGTCCTGTGCATAGCTAATTGAATTAATAAAAATAGGTTACGGAACTGAGCTCTAGGTTTTTCGCTAACGACATAATAATTCTTAAAAGGACAAAATGCGCCCAAAAATATAATACAAGTGGGTACCCAGGGTATGGTAGTCCTAAAATTAATAATTTTATCTATGTACAAAACAATATTTTACAGTGGTTGAATTAAAATTACCCAAAACATAAAATGGTTGACAAAAATATTTCTTTAACTTGACGTTATTAATTCTGTGTCCATAACTTATTTATTCCTATGACATAAATACTAATTTTAATAATTTAAATTGACGTTAAATCGAATACTCTGAACTAAATGGCGGCGATGCACCCTGCTGGTGATGATAAATAATTTGCCCAGGAATTTCCCTCT
>JAHWXV010477694.1:0-11020 GCA_024586415.1 Phrixothrix hirtus | reverse complement strand
TACAACTGAGTATTTGCGAATATGTGTTTCATATAACGACATGGAACATGGCCTTAGGAATTTGCTAAATTAACAAACTTTTAATAACTATGTCTATTGGATCAAACCAAATCATGGAAAAAGGAAGTTCCCACAAAAGAACTAAAATAATTTATGTAAAAATTTTCATAAATTATAATTTAATTAGAAACAAATCTCTCTAACTCCAAAATAAAAATTTAATTTGTTGTACCCCCACTAAAATTTATCATATTACTCATCTCGACTATGGGATATGTTCAAAAAGTTATATAAAAGGAGTAAAAATGAGTCTCTGTCGTCTTTAATAAAAAATTTGACATTTATTATGAACGAACGCTACTTAATGTTTTTTTCAAAGTATTATCCATCGCTAGCCACTAGAGTTTCCCATTTTTCTGGCAGCAAACGGATACCGCATCGGAAGAACGCTTCATCTTTTGAGGCTATCCATGATTCGACCCAATTTTTGATATCTTCATATGATGTGAGGTGCTGCTCAGACAGTTCATGTGCCATCGATCGAAACAAACAGTAATTAGAAGGAGCAATGTCTGGTGAATACCGCGGTGGCATAAAATTTCACAATTGAGTATTTCCAAGTAGGTTTTGACCGGTGCCGCAACATATGGACGAGCATTATCATGCAGCAGAATAATTTTATCGTGTCTGGAATAGTAGTGGGTACGTTTTTCCTTGAGTGCTCGGCTCAATCTCATTAACTGTGTTCGGTAGAACGTTCCAGTAATAGTTTTGTTCAGTTTGAGTAAGTCATAATACACGACACCAAGCTGGTCCCACCAAATACACAACATGATTTTTTTCCATGGATATTCGGCTTGGCGGTCGATGTTGAAGCATGGCCAGGTGATTCCCGTAATTTCTTCTTCTTTAAGTTATTGTAGTGGATCCATTTTTCATCAGCAGTGACTATACGATCAAAAACCCTTTCGTTTATGCCTGGCAAGCAGCAATTGACATGTGAAAAATCGAAGTTCAACGTCTCGTGGCTTCAGTTCATATGGAACCCATTTTCCTTGCTTTTGAATCATTTTCAACCATTTTAAACGATGTGTAATTGTTTGCTGAGTCACTCCTAATGTAAATGCAAGTTCTTCTTGCATTTGGCATGAATCTTCATCCAATAATGCTTCCAATTCCGTGTCTTCGTACACTTTCGGCTTACCGCTACATTTTTTTTCTTCGGCATCAAATTCACCGTTCTTAAACTTATGAAACCACTCACAACAACTTCTCTCACTTAAGGCAACTTCACCATATGCTTCTACGAGCAATCGATGTGCCTCAGCTGCCAATTTCTTCAA
This sequence comes from Phrixothrix hirtus, assembly GCA_024586415.1. Lineage (NCBI taxonomy): Eukaryota > Metazoa > Arthropoda > Insecta > Coleoptera > Phengodidae > Phrixothrix > Phrixothrix hirtus. Next base: position 9,677 of record JAHWXV010477694.1, on the reverse strand, counting down.
ATTAAAGAAGTAAATCAAAAGTTCCCGCAAACGACGCTTATTCGGCCCAAAACTCAAAATTTTCGTACGAAAAAAAAATATGATGTTTCACGGTTATGTTGTTGTCAGATGTCTAGCCTTACGATATGACGTTTTATATTAGATAATTTTAACCATAACTTACTGGTGGCGCAATTTTTTGTAAAATGGCGCAGACTTATTTGTAATCCTTTTATATAAATGATTTAATTACAAAATTATCGATAGACAAGAACCATTTTTGATTTGTTAAATTTCTACAACAGCGATCTGAAGGTGACAAATACAAATAATAACCTTGTTTTTGCAAATTCTCCACAACTGTCAGTTTTATTTACTTAAATTTCAGTGCACCGTTGCTATAAATTATAAACCAAATTCCGCTTACAGTTAGAAGGAATTATCAAACCGAATGAGGGGTCAATGTCACCTAAAGGGTGGCTATTACACATATTCTACCATTCAAGACTACCTGAGTATTTCTCAACTCAATCTGAAGGTAAAAGAAAATTCAACCAATGTCATATTTGCTGTAACAAAAGAAAAATCCTGAATTTATACCAAGTTACAAAAATACATCGAGAGTGCTTCCAGTGGCGTTTTAACAAGAGATTCGTCTAACATTGTTAATTTCATTAAAACTCAATTTGAGGTATGTTTATGACTAGTAAACAATTTTTATTCATAATAACTTGTGTTATTTAAAGGCAATTTCATCTACCGTAGAACTAAAGGGTAATGCGACAAATGGAGTGAAATTCGATATTATTCAAAATGCTGGAACGCAAGTGCAGAGATTGAAAATAAAACGAACACATGTACAGGTTTTAAGGTAGATGTGAATTATTTAATTTAATGAAGTTTAATGGTAAATTTATTTAGGTTGGACAAATAATTAAGTTTAGGCTGGAAGTTTTTCTCAAAGAATGTCCGAAAGATCCTAGCAAGTGACATCAAATTATTCAAGTGTATCCTGTAGGTCTTAGTGATAGTGTTATTATTGATTTAGATATGCTGTGCTCATGTCCCTGTGAACATCTTGGAGATCCGGTAAGTATTTTATAAACTTTCTATTTTATCGGAATAATGATTTTTTTACACCACTTCATAAGAGGATTTTTTGTTAATGATAATGTATGGCACAATTGCGTTATTAAAGTTAACTTATTTCCTACAATTACACCGAGATGAACAAACAAAAGATTTGATATATGATACCAATAAAAAACTACAAAGTAGTTGTTTCTAGGATATGAAGAAAATTCTAAATTATGTAATTATTTTGGGACTTACAAATGTGGCATCTGTGAATGTGAGCCTTTCCGTCGTGGAGGAACCTGTGAATGTCCTATGGATTCGTTGATCAATCAAAACCTCACTCAACGATGTAAACAGCCAGATATAAAGGACGCTATTGAATGTTCAGGAAACGGAGTTTGCATTTGCAATAAATGCGAATGCGAGATTTCTGGTAATCTAAACGAGGTAACATATATGCCGATACTTTTGCGTTAGTATGATGACATCAAATAATTGCTGCCACCTTTTATTGGTATATCTACACTGTTATGCTGCCTATAATACACACTTTTACTAGTGACAAACGTACACCATATGCGTGGGTGGCAATCAACGGGTTAAGGATGCAAATTGATTGTTCAAACCGATTATTTTATTTAATAAACTTACCTGAAACTTTTAAATTTTGAGCATAAGTATAACAGTATACATTTATACAAAGTTGTATATCTGTTAGCGGTTTTACGGGCAGACCAGCTGGCTTTTTGATAACTCAGTTTCTGATAGTTTTGTCGAAAATTGTCATCTATGAAAATTTCACACGACTTACAACATAATAACGATTGCGATATAATTGCATTTCAGATGTAAGTCATTATATGCGAGGAATTTTGACGCAGGTTAAACACGTTTAATAAGTCTATAAACTTTGACAATTTGCAAAGTTAGAATAAATTATATTAAACATATTTTTAATTGTAGAGAATTAATGGTATATGGTGCGAGTGTGATAATTTCTCTTGTTATCGGCATGCTACTCCAATCTGTGGTGGTCATTGCGTATGCAACTGCGGTGTTTGTAAATGTGATGAGCCATGGACAGGGAATGCTTGTTAATACCATAATGTTACTCAGACTTGTTATCCATCTTACAAAAGTTCGCCACAACTCTGTGATGGTCATGGTGAATGCGTTTGTGGTGTATGTCAATGCCAAAATACTGAAGAAGGCCTTTATACTGGTCGTTATTGCGATAGATGCCCCGTAAGCATTTTTAATGAAGTTATTACACTATTCTAAAATTTTATTTCAGAACTGAACCGAAAAACATGCGATGAATTAAAACCACGTGTTCTTTGCCAAATGTACAACGGTGGACCATATAATAACGATGCTTGTATTGAAAAATCTAGTAATTTCACACCCGTGGAAACGGTAGATTTGTACTCTAAAGAAAATCAAGATGAATATGCATGTATCGGTTATGATGAAGAAAAGTGCAGATTTGTATTTCTTTATAGCAAATATAACGAAACACATTACTATGTGAAAGCATAGGAAGAAAAGGAGTGTCCTATGAAAGTTTTCCTTCTAGGTATAGTGTTAGCTGATTGCGGTTGTTGTTATGATGGGATTGGCTATTCTGTTATTATGGAAATTAGTGACAACTGTGCATGATCGGAGGGAATTTGCTAGGTTTGAAAAAGAACGCATGATGGCTAAATGGGACAATGTAAGTTAGAAACTTGTGGTTATGCCTATATAATCGCTTCTTAATGTTTAAGGGCGAAAATCCTATATACAAGCAAGCAACTTCTACGTTACCTATGTTCAATAATATGGGATCGTCACCAAATAATGCATCAAATAACTTGGCGCTTTATAAATTTTCAATACACCTTGCCAAAGGTCAATAAATCATTAAATTTTGAACTCTCTGTTAGTTGCTGTGCAACGATAAAGCTTTACTATATCAAATCACAATTTTGTACATTTTTTTGTATTTATATTTAATTTCGAAGAAGGTGTAGTGTATTGTAAAGAAACTTAAAGTAATCTGCCTTATTATAAGTGAGTCGCGACTAACAGATTTAGAATTGCTTTTAACTGAATTATTTAAAGCTAAGTAGGGAAAGTACTTAAACAGTGTTACTATATTTAGTTGGTGCTTTTTACACTGTAGGCTGGCTATATTTCGTTAGTGCCAAACCGGAATATGTTTCTGATTAAAAATCTCAGTTCCAAATAAAATACTGGTGCCATACAAAACATTTGGCTACAAATTTTCAATACCAAATATAAGGTCACTCAGTTCAAAATGGAACGTAATGCTAGTGCCAAATATAATACTGATGAATTTTTTTGGTTGAAGCTGAACAATGTATATAACAACAGTACATTTTCTCAGTGCACTTGTTGTATCAAGCGACAAGCGATGTAATTTATGGTGCTAAACAAAGGGCCAGGATGTCAAAGATGTCATGTCCTTCCTAAGTACAGCCACTTTCTTGAAAACTGAGATGCCATACACGTTTTTAGTGTTAAATATTAAATGGGACAAATTTTTTCGAAAATTGTGCATTATTTTGCTACTAATACTTTTCACTATGAATTTGTGCATTGAAAGATATAAACATCACTTAATTTATTTGGGTCAGTTTAATAGAGAAAAACTGCTGTGCTGGCTTTTGTACAAGGAAAAAATATAAATATTTTTATTTGCAGAGCTAAATCTGCTTGTGACAAAAATGAGATGCATTTAAAAGTTAGTCAGCCTAACAGTGCATCTATATATAAACGATGAATGCATTCTAGCTGTAAACTAAGGGACTATACTAGCCTTATATTTACTACTTTTAAGATAACAAATATTTTTATAGATTTTGCGTCTTTGATGCTGCCACACTTGGTTTTACTATTATAGACTGTAATAAAATTGTTATAACAATTGAGAGTTTTATTCAATTATTGTTTAGGAGAATTAGCAGTTGTGTTAATCTTATTATGTCAATACATCAAAGAATTTAAATAAAGTATTTGTAGCAATCTACAGAGTTCCGGTAAAGCCTATATGCACTTTTGGCTTCCGATGCCAGTTTTAAAAGTTATATTCCAAGACAAAAATACACATGTTGCCATGCCATTTGAATCCAGACTTCAGAATTATGTCCCAAGTACTGCTGGAGTCTTATAAAAATTTTAGGTGTTTAGTAAATCAATTACAGGTTTTCGTTTATTCGCTCTAGTAATTCATTCCTACAGCACGACTAAGCCTATAAAAACCTTAACGATATGATCATTAGTTAAATTAGTCTTAACTTTTTTTTAGAGTAGCAATAATACTTTTTTCAAGCATGAGCCCCTCCCATAATTAATGATTAATAATTAAATTTGATCGGTATTAGAATTATTGACATTTTTGTCACATTTATCAATTGATTTAAACCTTGGACATATATCTTTTATTTATTACAGTTACTGTTAATTACTTCATATTTTTGTTTTTAGAATAGATGTTGTTTACTGCGTTGCTCTTGGTCTGTTAAAATAATTAATCGGTTAGCGCGCGTTATCTTTAAATAATGCAGCAAACATAATATTTAAACTGTTTATAAAATTTCGTCTTTTAAAGGTGGTTTCCGCCTGTCAATATGTTAAAAGGGTCGAATATTTTTCTAAAGATTACAAACGATTATCCTACTTGTACCTTGCGTATATATATTTATGTTTGCATGCATCAAAAACAGGTTAAAGTTTGAACAAATATTTATTATATAAAATATAAATGAACGATATACATACATATGCACAAATTTTTCATTAAAAATGAAATTTTAAAACTAATGAACATTAATTTTTCTAATATCAGGCCGTTAATCTTTGTTACGTGATTTCTGGCATAATATTAGCAACTTCGCGATAAATAATAAAATTTAAAGTCTTGTTAAAATTATTTAAATGAATAGAAATAAAATTTTTATTTCTTCACTGGTTTAATAATGTTTGTAAATTTCACTTATGTGACATCCAATTTTATTTAGTAAATGTAACGCTTATCTAGCTCGCAAATTCAGATTATTGCGTGCTTTTCTTGCTGGATCTGGTCTTGGTCTTGGGATGTGTATTTTTACTGCCTGATGATGTTTTTGGAAATGACGTATTCGCTGGACTTGTAACAGTAATTAAGATACCTAGAACTATTTATAGTGCCCGAACATGTCAGTGCATTCCGTATACCTCCTAGTAGTCGCGGCACGGGCAACTATGTGCTGACTTTCAGGGTAACCCGTTCATGATAGGGAGCTTAGTCTGTATAGAATAGCGTTAGGCATGCTTGGGGTAATGCTGGGATTGTGGCTGCGTTTGTAGCACGTAGTCTAGATTCCTCAACACTAACCGGCATGGTGTCGATTCCGTAAGTAGGGAATGCTACAATGACATAGGGTACGATCTAGGCTAGCAACCAGGTCTACCTTTAAAAACAAATTGTTGAAAAGAACGCAAGAAAAACCTCGGACAATCAAAGCCATGGTGGGCGGCTGAGATTGAACAATATTGGCCCACCTTGGAATAAATGCGAGAAAATGTAGTGGAAAGTGGGAACGTGGAACGTAAGAGGGATGTTTGGAAAGGAACATGAGATTTTGAGTGAAATGAGATAGAGTAGGTTAGATGTGCTGTGTGTGAGTGAAACCAAGTGGAATGTGAAAGAAGTGATAGAGATGGATGAGGGAAGTTTAGATTTCTGGTCTGGAGTACAGAGTTGGACGCATGGTTCAAAGGGAGTGGGATTGATTCTGAGAAAATTTGCTAAAGTGCATATAAGGGAGTACTAATTGGTGACCACCCGGCTACTCTGGGTTCGAATGAAAATAGATATCAGGAAAGTAGTCGTTGTAGTATGTTATGCTCCGGTGAATGGTGATAACAAGAAAAGAGCGTTTTTGTATCGAATATGTGGTTTAAACATAGGGATATCCATTTGTATACGTGGCAAAAAGGAGAGTCTAGAAGCATGATTGATCTGATTGCTTATGATGAGAGGTTACTTGAATTGGTAAAGGACACACGAGTGATGAGGGGTTCAGAATGTGGGACGGATAATTTTCTGCTAATATCAAAAACTGACGTTGGTAGAAAGCGGGTATATAAGAAGAAGGCAATTATAAGAAAGGCTAAAGAGAAAGTGGAAAGAGTGCAAGAGGAGAACGTGAAATAGGAATACGTACAAAATATAGAGAAGAGAATGTGCATGGAAGAGGTTGAAAGGCTTCGTGATAAGGTGTGCAACTAAAGTATGTGGAATGAGTACCATTGGAAAGTCAAAAAAGAACGCATGGTGGAATGATACAACGAAAGATACAGTAAATGAGAAGCAATATATAAGAGCATAATAGGAAACAAAGATAAGAAGAATAGAAGGGATCTACTGAAAGCGTGTCGGATTAAAAAGAAGCGTGCAAAGGAAACTGTGAAGGAGAGTAAAGAGAGTCAAGGATGGAGCAAGAATGCAGAATGATTTTGACGCTAATAAAAGATTATTTTAGAAGTGGGTAAGGAATGGAAAGCATAGTGTAAGAAACCGAGTAAACGGAATACGGAATAGCGAGAATGAAGTGGAGTAGGATGAAAATGAAGTGATATTTCGTTGGAAAGGATATTTTAAAAGGTTGTACGGCAAACGGGATATTGGAATAATTATGAATGTGGGAAATACTGGAAAAAATAAAATCGAAGAGAGCAATAAGAGTATAAGCGAGGTAGAAGTACAAAATGCAATAAAAAGGCGTAAAAATGGGAAGACTGCCGGAGTAGGTGAAGTTACGAACGTAATGTTAAAGTATGGCGGTATGCGACTAGGTGAATGGTTGTGCTAACTATTTAACGATTTTATTCAATTAGTAAGAGTGCTGGAAGACTGGAAGGGTCCTATGATCGTGCCTCTGTACAAAGCCAATGGTGGTAGATATGAATGCAAAAACCATAGAGCTATAAGTTTATTAAGTATGGCTGGGAAAGCGTTTGATAGAATTATAATTGATAGAGTTTGCATAAATACTGAAAGCAATATATAGGATGTACAGGATGGGTTCATGCCTGGAGGAGGGTGCGTGGATCTAATGTTTAGTCTGTAACAAATGGCCAAGAAGTGTTCGAATGTTAATGAGAAGATGTATTGTGCATTTGTGGATTTAGAGAAAGTGTATGATAATGAGAATCGATGCAAGTTATTGACAACTCTGACATAGTATGGTGTAAAGGGAGAACTACTGAATGCAATAACAGCAATGTATGACGGAAGCAGAGTGTGCGTGAGAGTGGATGGTGTGGTTAGTGAGTACTTTAAAATTGAGCAAAGTGTGAGACAAGAATGTGTGATATCTCCTTGGTTGTTTAATATATTTATGGATAAATGCGTGACAAGTGCATGTGAGAATTTGAGTAGTACAAATATAGGCGGCGAAGATGTAAAAGTGTTGATGTATGCAGATGATATAGTACTAGTAGCTAAATGTATGAGCCACAGTCAACGAATGTTGAATAAATGTGTAGAAGTGAGTGAAACAATCGATTAGAAAATCAATAGTGGCAGAACAAAGGTAATGCTTTTCAATAGGAGAGATGAAAAAGAAATATGTCAGCTAAAGTTGGGTAGCGAGATAATTGAGCAAGTGGAAAAGTTTGCTTACCTTGACAGAATGTTTGCAAATGATGGCCGAATAGATAGTGAAATTGAAAACAAAATGAATGCGGACAGAAGAATAGTTGGCAGAAGATGATCAGTAACCAAGAGTGAACAGTCAAGTATGAAAGTAAAGAAGGGCGTGTACAATAGTATATTTGTTCCAACTGTTTTGTATAACAGTGTGACTTGGGTATATCAGAAGAAGCATATGAGTAAAATAAACGCCGTAAGTATGAGGTGCCTGAGGTACCATATGGCAAAACGAGACATGATAGAGTAAAGAATGAATGGGCGATGGATATGTGCCAATTGAAGGAGACACTGCCTGAACTATACAAAAGAAATGCGTTAAGATGGTTTGGACATGTGGAACGAATGAGTAATGAACGCTTAACAAAGAGAATATATGAGGCAGCTGTGAATGGAAAACTAGGTAGGGCTAGACCGATAAAGGGGTGGTTGAATATAATTGAAGAAATTGTAAAAGGAAAGAGAATAAAGAGTGCAAAGGATAGGGGAGGTTGCCAAAAACGTTGTATGGATTTAATGGAAGCAAAAGAAGTGTGTAGGGACAGAAATCAATGGAGAAAAGTTACGAGTGGGTGACAGTAGGGATAGTACGATTGATGGGTAATAGTCGGATGGTGTGAATACTGTATTGTGCTGGGATTTGTGATGAAGAGCGGTGGTACTGAGAGGGGTTGGTGTATGAGGACATGCAATGGTTGTGAAGGTGGAGGCTTATTATTGGGTTTTTCCTACTCCGGTAAGGGAATGGCACGTTTGGTAGTGGTAGTAGTAGTAGTAACTTTAATTGTATAATTTACATTGTGCCAGATGATACAGGCAATTATATATACAGTAATGTTTTACTTATAACTAACTATACAACAATATTAAACAACCAAGGAGACATATCACATCCTTGTCTCACACCTTGCTCAATTTCCAAGTACCCACTAACCATACTGTTTATTCTCACGCACACTCTGCTTCCATCATACACTGCTGTTATTGCATTCAGTTCTCCCTTTGCACCATACTCTGTCAGAGTTGTCTATAACTTACATCTATTCATACTATTGTATGCTTTCTCTAAAACCATAAACATACAATACATTTTCGCAGTAACATGCAAAATCTTCTTGGCCATTTGCTGCAAACTAAACATTTGATCCACACACCCTCGTCCAGGCATGAATCCACACTGTGCCATACCATATATTCCTTTCAGTATTTTTGCGAACTATTTCAACTATAATTCTACCAAAAAATTAAGATTTGATTATCGTTAATCCATTTTTGCCAACCCTTTTGAAAAAATGCGTTATTCTGTAACACTCAGTAGAGTTTAGTGATGTATTATGCGGCAATTGCCAATTTATTTACATATAACTAAAACTTGAAATTCCTAAATAAGTTATTTTATATAAAGTAGTATAATGTTTGCTTACCAAAAATAAAAATTTACTAGTTCTGCAAAAACTAATGTTAACTAAAACCTTTATTACAATAAAAAATCACAAACACCTACAGCATAGAAAGACTGCATCAAAGTATGGTGATAAAAATGACAGATCTTACAGTATAGTAAATTTAGTTAACTTCTTTGAATCACTTTATTGATTTTTTAAACCATTTTATACTTTCCAAAGTCATATAGCAAAATATTCGTTCAAAATTGTCGATGTCCAGTTTTTAATCGAAATACACGTTTTCAGGTCACCTGAAGCCGAAAAACATGTTTTTAGAAATTGGTCTGTGTATATGTGTGTGTGTGTGTGTGTGTGTGTGTGTGTGTGTGTGTGTATGTGCGTGTGCGTGTGCGTGTGCGTGTGCGTGTGCGTGTACGTATGCGTGTGCGTGTGCGTGTGCGTGTGCGTGTGCGTGTGCGCGTGCGCGTGCGCGTGCGCGTGCGCGTGCGCGTGCGCGTGCGCGTGTGCGTGCGGGTGCG
>JAHWXV010477646.1:0-19596 GCA_024586415.1 Phrixothrix hirtus | reverse complement strand
TGAGTATAGTTCATTAGACCTTGGGGGCGTTATTCTAGAGAACTTTTATGTTGTAACTTCGGAACTGATTGAGATATCAAGATGACACAAAAACAAGATTGGTATCAGCGATGTAGTCTATAAGCTGTGCAAGTTTTATTTATATTGATCTAGTAGTATGGGGTTTCAATGCAATAAACAGACAGACAAACGTGTTCTGAAAATAGCGCAATGCGGGGTATCTCGATTAAATACCGAGACTGTGGTTTTCCCTCGTAAACAAAGCAATAAAAACCGCAGACGTACAACTATCTATGACGTTCAGTTGACTGTGAGTCGTCGTTTTGTTTTGTTGTTTTCTGTTGTGTGTCAGTTTAAAAGTTGAATAACGTGTTAGGTTGAAATATTTAGTAAACTTTAACAAAACATCAACAAAATGTTTTGAAATGCTCACTATGACTTATGCGAATAATAGCCTGTCGCGTGCGCGGGTTTGAGTGGCGCAAAAGATTCAAAGAGGAGCGTGAGAATGTAGAAGACGACATTGTGCATCAAAAATCGAATGAGTGCTCGAATGATAGCTAAATCTCTAAACATTGGAAAATTGGAAAATTTTGCATCAGTTCCTAATACGACAAAAGCTTTTGCCAAGATGATCCGACTCCTCACATCAAGAATAAAAGAGTTCGTCAAAGCCAGTCAACATCCAAAGCAATGCTGATTGTGCTTTGCGACATCAAGGATGTAATTTTGAAAGAATGGATTCCTAAAGGCATAGCAGTTAACCAGCGTTATTATAAGACAGTTTCTACAAAGCTGTAGGTCAAAAACAAACGACCAGAAAAACGGTTCCATTGCACCTGCTCACACACCACTTTTTGTGAAGTAGTTTTTGACCGGCAAATATATTACTACACTTGAAAATCCTCCATATTCGCGTGGCTTAACACCGTGCGACCCTTGTTTTTTCCCCAAAAGTTAAATCAGTGCCTAAAAATACGTTTTCAGTCTGTTGATGCAGTAAAGAATAAAACGGTGGATGTGTTTTTCGAAATCATTTTCCTTAAGAGCAATGCACTTATTTATTCATTCAAAACACTGCGAAAACGATCCTTTTGGCAACTTTACAAAATGGCCAGAAAACTCTCGCACGATTTCATTAGTGTCTGGCATGTGTTTCTTAATTGTTGGAAAGAGAAAGTAGTCGCAGAATGTCACCTACATCTGAAAACGCAGTCCATTTTTGGGATGCTCATTGTGCACTTTCATGAAGATTGGAGGCAGACAGATTTCACAGAACCATTTTTAATCTTTAAATGGAATTCCTGCAAAAGGATCGTTGCGACGAAAGAAAACTTAAGCGTTATTATCAAGTTTCTCAAATGTTCTCGACCATGTTGGAATGACTGATCGTTCAAGGTGATGATGCGCGGCTCCTAAAAGTTATGGTTAAATTTTGGCAACTTCCGTTTAAGCTCATGTCTCATTTAAAGTCGTAATTTATCATAGCACGAAATGCTGACCTTAACAGGCTCGTTTCAACTAACATTGTTCGGAATTTATCATGACTAACACACTTGTTGAAAATACTCTACTGTAATGTAGTACATGTTTCCGTATTGCTAACAATTTTTATCATAGCGTAGGTAATGAGTTACAACTAAATGGAAATATTGGCTTTTAAATCTTTTCTTATGCATCATCTACCTAGATCCGTTGTGATTAACTTTGTGTTATACTGTTACGGAAGAATTTTAGTAAGCTTCATTATTAAACTTATTAATTTTGATTTTATGTTTTTAAATTTTTTTCTTAAACTGAATGAATTGTATTAAATTTTCATGAAGTGTTACAATTCAGTTGTAGTAAATAAGACACACCTTAAGTAGACATATAAGTAAGTAAAATTATGAGTACTTTACTAAGCGAAAGTTATAAAATCAAATTTTTTCCATCTGCATTAATACTGAAATTTAAAACACCTGAGTGGCGACGCCCTTAGAAAACTTAAATTTTACCATATTTTCATCAATATCAAAGCGGTCTCCACGTGCTGATTTATCACTAAAAAGTGGGATCTATCCTCTTTTCTGACTGTAACGGTTATTATTTAATTTTAGTGACTTGCTTTACAACATAAATGGAGATTTACATTATATATAATGATCATATCCAAAAGTTCATTATCTGTTTTAACTGTAAATCGCCTACAACAGTTGCGTAGATCCGCCCCAAATTCGATGTGTACGAATGCTTACCTTAAATATGGTAATTATATAAAGAAGTACAAATATAAATAAATACAGTAATGCGTAGCTGTATTTATCTGTAAATATGAAAGATTGATATAAAATAGATTAAAGTTTCTAAAATAACATTTTTAGCCCTGGCCTTACTCTTATCAAGTCCTTGGGCAAATTTCATATTCAAGTCGTGTGTACATGCATATATGTATATTAAAATACATTTTTATTCCGATTCAATCTAAACATAACGTATTGCTTGAGAATTGTTTTCGTACTGACGATGGAGTATTGCACGATTACATAATTTGATAAAATCCACGACTTTAAAATTCAATGAACTATATTGTAATATCAGAATAAACAGTGATTAATTTCTCACAAGAGGCAAAGTTAATTTTAACAACAATAAATAATTTAATCTGTATGAAAAATTGCACGAAGAATAAAACTTTCTTGTACAAGTTATGATAATGTCATTAAAATCTTGTTATCAGAACTTTGGCAGTAAATTTTTAAATTAATATTGTCTAGAAGATTACATTATTTTGGAACAAAAAATCAACTTCGTCTAGATTGGTGGTTTAAAACGGTAACTCGATTTAAACTAATAAGAAAACATGAGACCATATAACTACTATTTTAAATAAGAAATTTTGAATATTCTGTACGTGGTGGTAGTAATTTAAAAAATAAATTGAAAAGTTAGCATTCAACATTGGATTCGCAATATCTTTTAGTCTATTTTTGCCATTTCCTTTGTAGCCTGAAATGGTGGAAAATCCGACTTCATCCTAGTTAAAGGCCTTCTTGTCCGCCTACAATTCAATGAATTGTAAGGGACGTTTTAAGTTGGCGGGTAGGCTGATAAGTGGGTTACACAAAAGTACATGTTTTTAAACATTTAATCATCCAAACAGTAAGCAACTAATAAAAATAAATAAATACTTATAAATAAATTATTGTTGTTCCAAGAGAGGATGTAATTGTCAGACGCTCAGATAAATAATGACTAATTATTAAACACATGGTAAGAGGTCACTAATTTGATATTGTTATCAACAAGTTTAAAATAAATTTACTATGTATAACACACAAATAACTCTAGAGGTGTAACTTTTTTATTTAAAATGAAAGAAACAGTTTTATTTTGCAATGATACATATATATATATATTTAAACTAGAAAAAAATTCACTGATTTTTCCAGATAGTTTTGTTAAAAGTTCTAGGCTGAATGAAACTATTTTTAATTAATATCTATTACATAATTTGTGATGTTCACCTTGATCTTAAGGACTAATTTAAACATTTTTGGACATCCTGTACATGGATTATACTTTCTTTAAAAATAAAATCATTTTATTGAGTTGTATCTTTGTAGTCTAAAATACGTTTTAAAAGATTACATTTTAATCTGTATCTTAGAAAAATAAATTCGATAATAAATATCTATTTCATGAGGTAAATGCGGCTACTTCAACCACCGTTTAAGTTTCCAGTGCATCTATAACACTTTACAAGTAAACAGAATATAATATTTGTCTTTATTTCAATATACCGAGTTAACTGTCATTTGAATGTTTATTTCGCTATTTAGATTTTGGTGCATTTTATTTAATTTTCAGATGTTATTCTTTAGGATGAGCATTAAAAGTAGTTAGCAACGGTAGGATGTCCAAGCACTTAAAATTGCATAACTAACGTTTACAAATCTGATTCTAAAGTCAATAATACGCAAAACTGCCTTTATTCCGATATACTTGATTTACGGCTACTTATGTAAATCGTAAATTACATCGGGCAGTGTTTAAATCAAATACTGGCGCCTGGAATTCTGACAACTGACAATTTATATAACATTTTACACATGGAGCAAGCTGATAACTTGAAAAGCCTTTCGACAAATTATTTTCAAATAGAATTCGCAAAATTTTCCAGGCATAAATTTATTACGATTTTTTCAAACACGATGATTTAGACATGAATATAAAGGTTAATTTAATAATGCAGATACAAGAGAAGAGGGCATTGTATCAATCATTGGGGCATGTAATTTAAATCAAAAATAACAAAAAATAGCGAGATTTTTTTGCTTGTTTTTGTAGCCGAGGCTTCGGGATGCGAATATTTTCTTGAACGTCTTAGCTTCAACGGCTATGGTCATTTTGCCACGCCTAATAGAATTTTGCCGAACATGGAAGTTTTCAACACCTAGTCAGAATTTTTAGCATTCAACAAGGCATGCTTTCTAAATTTCTCACGTTTATTTTGACAATTTTAGACATTTATGGTTTATTTAAATTCTCTATTTAAATTTTTGTAAGTTAAACTAAAATTCGCTCGTCTTTAAAGGTTTCCGATTCACTGGATGTTACGCCAATGGTATCGAGGTAATTTAAATAAGTGTACTTTGCGTTAAATTGAAGTAGTTATTGTTTAGCAATTAGGGATAATAAAAGTAGTCTGTATAAAACTCTTCGTTGATTATTCCCGTTAAAAAGAGATTCTCTTTTTAGTCTAGTATTTATTAAATAGGAAAAGAAAACAGACGTGTTACCTTAGACGGCCTGGACAAGTTTTAAGATACATTTTCATGCATTTACTCGTATACACATCGCCTTCTAAAATTTTAAATTTTAATTCTTTCGCTCCCAAGTTTGAGATTATCTTATTTCTAAACCCATCGGATGATGTCAGGGTAAGTTTTGGTTAATGATAAGATTTCCTTTATGACACTAATGCTAATTTCGTTTCGTAAATATGGTTTTCCGTTCGTTTAGATTTTCTTAATTATCGGACCTGCATTCGCGCCGACCGTTACTTTTGTTAATTTCCGTTGGTGTTGAGCTCCTGTATGGACCATGTCACTCAAGTACCTTTAACTCGACGGATAAATCAGCCAAGTAAAACAGCTGTCTGACAATAATGGAAATCGGTGAAATTTGATCTTTGTTATTATCGTCTTTACTTATTTATTTTTTTACGTTTAACTGCTTGTACTATTGATTGTGTATTTGTGAGGAAATCTATCGCGTTTCTTCGTTTCTCTTATCGCCTAGTGAAATATATTAGCAAATTATGCAAAAGTTGAGATGAAGCTGAACTTCAATTTTTACATTAAGCATTCGACGTATTTTATGTACGAACGTATTTAAATTTAGATGATTTGATATCTTTTGAAACTCAATTGAATAGTTGAATTGCCACTGGCGTTATGCCCAAAATTTTATATCTTTCCTCAATATTAAGTTTCTTCAAAGTTCTGAATATAATCTCTCATTGTAAGACGCACAGACTGCCAAAATAGTTTATTTCTGCAAATATAGTTTTGAGTTTCGACACGAAAGTAGTGCCTTTTACGTTGCGAATCGCCATTCTTTACTGCAGTAACGACTGACTTCACTTCCGTTGTGAAACGATTAAAATTTTGCTTGTTAACGATCATATTAATAAATAACTTATGTCAATTGGTCTTAAGGTTTCTTTGTATTTAGTTACTTATATAATTAGATATATACACCGCTTCAATAAAATTGGTAAAAATTTGTGATAGCAATTTAGATATTAGTTTAAATTCGTTTACCTGAAATGTTATTGTCTTTATCGACATGTAGGTTTTGTAATGCCACATCGATAACAAAACGTAGAAATGCGATTTAGCTTTAAAGCAATTTAATTAGTTATATTTGGTTTGACGCAACCCCAATCTAATTAACAATATTTAATTATTAAGACACGTTTTCCAGTTTATTGTATATTATAAATAAAGTCCAGTTTTGTTAACGTATACAGGTATTTTATTTACGTGAACATCCTTAGGCTTAACATAATTCATCCTTTTACAGGGAACGGTCGAAAAGTTTCGACCATAAATTTTGTACGTATCGCATGTATGAGACAATGTCAATTTCTACAGCTAACTACTATATTTCTTTAGCTAAGTAGGATTTCGCTGTTTACCTACGAGGTGCGTTCTATAAGTTCTGTTCTACAAATAGCGTGGCGCTCATTTTCTTTCGCTTAACTTAATTGCCTACGACCAACGGTACCTATAATCAACTCTTGCCAATCTCACGCCTCGACTCACCCCATACTTTTTGAGTTGCTCGGCAAACACGACGCTTATTTGACCAGATGTTCGCTCCTGGACAATTTTTATCCGGGGTTTTAACTCTTGTCGCTTAGACGTAGCAACAAATATACTAACCACATACCAACGGAGGTCGGCGGTTTCAGATTTCCGTTTCATGTTTGGAACTCATGCAAACTAAACTTATAGTATTTCTGCGAAGCTGATGTCCGCTTACCAAGATCACTAAACTTCAAGCTTATGTGATACTTATCCATGATAATCAGTGAAGGTTCCAATACCAATCTGGCAACGTTACAAATTAAATTTGAAATTACCCTAACGTGCTTGCTTCAATCAATTACTTTCGAATCTTAGTCAAATTTTTGTCTACATTATTGGGGATTATCATGAAGTTGCAGTTTTGATTAATTATTCTTCCATCTAAAAGCTGCACTGCTCCATTTTAAACATGTATAGTAGAATACATTGTTCCTTGATTACTATGTGCAAAATTCAGACAATAAACGAATAAACGACGTCGAAATAGCCCGAAATAACAAAGAGAACATGAACCAACTATCATTAACGAACATACATCTCGGTATTGGTTAAACATTTCTGTACCATGGGAGACTTCCTTCTCTAGTGTTTTTAATTAAATTTCCTTAAACCTGACACGTCAATTATATCAACGAATTGAAGATCATGAGCAATCTTGCGGGTCAAAAACAGAAATCGTTTCAAAAGTGCAAACATTGAAGTTAGAAACTATGTGGCATACCACATTCTCAAGACATTCGGATAACTTCCTACAAAGAAGCAATTTAATTCACAAGTGCCTTCCAGGAGATTTTTCTAGTAGCGAAATACTATGTTATTATTTACAAAATAACGTTTTAGCTAAAAACAATACGGTGAAAATTTTTGCCGTGCGGCGCTATAAAACTTGGCAATAGCTTTAAAAATGTCAAAATCTTTGAGAAAAAGATGTGGCAGTACCTAAGCAGTTAATACTTCTGTATATGGCGGGGACTTTTTTAAGGTCTTTTTTATAAAATCTTTTAACCAAACCTGACTACTTAATCACTTTGTCATTCGAATCAGGCTACTACGAAACTAAGGCCTATTTTTGTTTCGCTTTGTTTTTTGGCCGATGCTTGAATATAACTTCGGCCCTCTCTATTTCAAGTGATATGATCATTTTAGCCATGTTTATTAGAATTTTTCCGAATCTGGAGGCGTCTATCCCCATATTTATCCGCAAGAAAGCATGTTTTTCAAAATTTTCTCCGACTTCGGTCGGGGTTGAACCAGCGACTCTTGGATGCAGAACCAAATATGCTATCACTACAGCAACCTATGTCGGCAATACGGCTCATTATATGTTTCCTTTAGGTACTATTTTCTCCCCTTAAAACCGTTTTACAGCCGATAAAAATATACATATTCTTTATTCTTTCATAGTATATAATATATCCAAAATGAATGCAAATTAGAGGTCAGCCCTGGCACTTCCCTTGTCCGAAAAATCTAACGATTGCAAACATTCGCCTTCAGTCGACGAATGTTTTAGTGAATTTTTTATTGAGGTTCAGTCTTAGGAATGAAGAAAGGAAGATCAATGTTACTTCAATTAACTCAGGTGAGCGTGTTGCTGAGCGCTATCTGAGGCCCCTCTTGAGCCAAGAAGTGAATAGAAAAGGCTAGGGTTAGATGTGGGTGGAAATACTGTCTATTTAGGGAACCAGAACCTATCGAATGTTTGTCGTAGCCTTAATCACCACCAGTCTAGCGCGGTAGCTTAATCCCCTAATATCTTGCCGATGTAAGAAATATATTTTAATTGTCTACAGCGTATCTAACATGGATCCAATTACGAAAGAGATAACGCAGGAAATTTCCTTATTAGAACCGAGGTTCTTAAGGCGGTTCTATCTCATATTATGCAACTCAGCATACAACCGTTAAATATTTATGATTATTGCCAGTTTTAATTGTAATTTAAAAAACAGAGTCTTTACTTACATCATAATTGATCGAAACTTTAAGCAAACCTTTTAAATATCCTCTTAAATTAATTACTTGAAGGTAGTTTTTATAGGAATGTCTTTCGATCATTATTTTAAAAATTTTGCTGGGGTGCTTAAATTTAGGAGTCTAGTCAAAAGTTTTCCTTAAATATTCCATCTATTAGGATGTAAGTAAATAGTCCTTTTTTTAAAATGGCTTTTGAAACTGCCAATTATAAATATTTAACAATTGTATGTTCGATTGCGTATCATGAGATAGAATCGCCTTAAATGGCGTTTTTACATTTCCAATCTTAATCAAACAAATTGTTTCTTTATAGTGTTGATAAGGGTTTTTACTATTCCATTTAAAGCCTCGGAAATATCAATGGCAAAAGGTTTGTTCTATCTCTATCAAATAGTACAATTACTTGTTCAACATTTGCATGTTTAAACCTATATGAAATAACTAATTCAAAACGTAAATATTCTTAATAAAATGATTATTTATAAAATACGCAAAAAAGACCAGCTAGTTACAATAAGGGAGGTCCATACAAAAATTGCAAGTACATTTTTTAAGCTATTATTATACATTAAGTCCTCAGAAATTGATATGTAAAAGAATTTTGTAAATATGTTCGATAAGGCCCAAGATATAGCCAAATGAAATTTGATAATCCTTTGAACCGCTTGAACGACTTCCGATTAGCTTGACGTCACACCCTCGCCTTTCTCTTTGCACGTGAATGTTATCCCATAAGAACGCATGTAGTATCCAGTTTGGCCGATTGAATGAAAATAGAGAAAAATTCTGAAGCTACAAATTCTCAAAACCTCCCTTGCGTAAATATAAAGATATTACTTAATTAAATTAAAACCAACCGAAAACTAGTGGAATTAAACTTCAACGATACCTAGATATTTTAAACACATTTTATTTCTTAAAACAATAAATTGTTTCATAATGGAATTGGATATTAAAATTGTAAAGCTTGATATATAGCAAGCATAAATAATTAAACAACGTAATCTGCAATAAATCTTGTTCATTTATTTATTTTATTCTAATCGGTTTATTACTTATTAATTTTTATCTATATAGCGACATTTTAATGGTGAAATTTTGTTAAAATACCTCTTATAAGCAAAAGATGTTATATGTAAATGAGAAATATTGGGCGCATATTGTTTTATTTTATTAAATGTTGTAAAATATATTGATAGCGCGATAAAATTTTGTTATTAAAATATGTGGTATTTTACAGCTCAGGAAGAGATAAAACTACGGAGATTCGGTTATTGGTTACGTACAAATAATAAGAGAAGTTTTTATAGTAATTTGTTTATCAGCATGACATCTGAATATATAAGATAAAACATTGGGTTTCATACGTATTCTTGTTTTATTATATTATATTCGTAAAGATTTTCTATGTCTTCCTTTAGCAATAGCAGTTATGAAATTATTAAATTTATTTAAATTAAAAATAATCAGTCGGTATTACATTAAAATGATCTACGCAACAGTAAAGTGTTGATTTTGGAGAAACTTTTACAATATTTCGTCTTACAACCGTAAACTGTATCTTTCGTTCCGTCTTCCGTACGGTTACAAATATTTTAGCGGTGTCTTAATGTCTATACATCATGGCAAAAAGTACCACTTTTTGCAAGGCATATTAAACACATAATTTTACTTGATTAATACAGAATTCGAAACTTCGCGCTGTGTCAGTTTAAAAATATATTTATGCTGACTGTATCTTTAAGACGGCGAGGTTGTGTAATGTAACTAGTCTCTATATAGGGTACGTTTTCTAGCCTCGCTTTAGCGCATAATTATTTATTCCGTTAACCCCGTTAATAAATTTTTTAAAAATTTTTTAATCATCGCAATGCATTTTTAAATGCGTAATTTATATAATTTTTATTAAAGTTAAAAATTGGTTGACTTTGTCCAGATCTGATTCTAATTTGGTTTATTAAAGTCAATATTAACTTCAAAAATTGACGCTCATATATAATATGACGAAATGGCATAATTGTTAATTTATTAAAATTTATCGATTAGTTTTTGAAAAAATGTTGCATATTTTGTTGTTCTTTGTAATTATGGCAGACATGTTTTTATGAAACTAATCAGAAACTATGGAATAGTAAAAGCTGTGGTCAAAAAATTGTAATTATGTAATTCTATAATCCCACAGTTTTCTATTTCATAAAAACCTCGAGTATAATTTACGAACAGTAAAATACGCAGCTTTTGCATTTTTTATTTTAAAAACTGGTGGACAGATCTTCATCAAATTAACATCTGTACATTATGATGAAATTGTTATGGAGTGTAAATATTAACCTTAGGAAATTCTGTAAAACGTTTAATCAAACAACAATATCTAATATTATAAAATATTGACTTAACCTTCATTTTATATAGGGGGGCAATTAAATATTGCTATGAGTCACTACTTGGATAACACAGGTTTAAGATACATTGTTTCACAATACCACAGAAGAAAATCATGTAAAATTCCATTTTAATGCGAATACAGGTGTGTGTACATACTGCAAGTAACCTCGATATATTTAAATTGTAAAACAGAGTCAAAGAATGCGCGGAGAGATTTTTTTTGAGCAATCATGAATTTTAAAAAAACATTACGGTAGCATTTAATTAATACATTATTTTACAACCCAAAAAATTAAGGTAACACTTAGTTTTTAAATTTTTGTAGATTTTAATTAATTTCTTATAGGATGCCGGTCCCACGCAGTTTCCCCAGTTTATAAAACTTTATATACATATTGTAGTTTAAATAAATCCAAACAATAATTCAAAAAACCGTATTTATTATTTTCACTAGAACTTGGCAGCATCATAATTTGCATGCCACCATTTTCATAACGACAATGGCAATTGTGCGTAGTCAATTTAAATCAAATTGTTCCTAGTTTTTTCTTTAATTAGGGTCCTGTTTAGTTGGACCTTTATGCATCTGTTTGCTCATTTAGGATCAGCGCTTAGTGTAGCAGCGGAGCGCAGAGGATTTTATAAGATACAATGTATATTAGATCTTATATACAGGGTGTTTCAGATATTATGACATTTCTTTTAAGGGATGAAAGCAGACCCTATAGACACCCCAATAAGCGTAAAATTAAAAGCAATATGAATACTAAAAATTCCTTTTCTTAATAATGACGAATCGATTATGCACATGCATTCAAATATACAAATATCATCGAGTAAGTGTTTTTTTACTAAATAAACATTTCCGTAGTATAGCAGAATTATACGTGTTTATTTTAACTTTCGAAGTAGACGCATAAAAACAAGACTGTAAAATAATACACCTTTTTAAATGTTAGTGACCGATATCTTGATGAACAAAATTATGCCAATTTACGTCAGTTACTAGATGAGTTTCGTTGTCTAACCAGTGTTTTAGTAATAAAAACTAACTCGCAAATTGTGCTCATCTACACCGCGTTTAATTGATTGGTGCTTTTATGTTAATAAAATTGTGTAGAGGTCTATAATAATGAAGTACTTACAGAGGTATGATTGAATTAATATGGATTTAAAAACTGTAAAATGAAAAATTAGATTAAGAATTAATATACTTCAACATTTTTAATTATTTGTAGTTTCGAATGCAATTTCACAAAAATGATAGTAAAGGCATTTGTAATAACTTGACTGAAATTTTTAAGACATTCTAATTGGCCATGTAGGTAATTAATTATGTGTCTGAAGAAAATGTTAGGGAAAATTGTTTTGAAAGTTTTAAAACGTAAGGTAATTAATTACATTAAGTCTGATTAATAAGACTGTTTTAAACTATTACAACTATTACAATATTCCTCTAATATCAATTTTAAAATTGCTTTTGATAGCGTATAAAACAATGTTTGATTATTCTAAGTCGAATTGGGCAAATTATTTTGGCTCTTACACCTCTTACAAAACCAACTAGAAAAATCTAAAACACGTAAAGTGTTTAAAGTATTTTTATTTTAAGTGTAGGATGTCACGCAATTTCCGATATGAAGATCGATTTTTAGGTGTTAAATTAAAAAATAAATAATTGCTTAAGCTGTCTTTACATTTAAATACATTTGCTTAGTACGGTTCATGACTCAACTCTATTTTTATTATTATCGGTTACTCCTATTAATAAATAACTTCTTAAAAATTGTTAAAAAAAATTGTATACATTATTTCTAAATTCTTTCAATTGTGTGAAAGGGCAATCTCCTTATCCCGTTATTTATTGCAGTAAACAAATTGCAATGTGCCTGCTACAGCTGTAAAAGTGTATGTTAATGTAAATTGATATTGTTAAGTAGGTCAGTTATAATTTTATGAATAATTTAACATTTTTGTCTGAATGCAATCATAGGCGGCTCGTTGTACATAATTAGAAAAAAAAGGACTTTTTTGTATTCGTATTGTTTTTAATTTTACGTTTATTGGGATGTCTGTAGGGTCTACTTACAGCCCTTAAAAGAAATGTCATGTTATCTGAAACACCCTGAATATAGAACGCAATGATTAGTTTTACTTGTGGACGATCACTCGTATAATACATTGTAAAATTCTCTGCATTCCGCTGCGCTCCTTTGCGCCGTGCCGATGCGAGCTGACCCTATTTCACAATGTCTCAATAGGAGGCAAATGAAGCCTACTAGACGTCCACTATAAGGGTGAAATATTGTTATTTACAGACCACTTCAAAGATTTTTCAGATGCAAGCTAATGAAATCGTTTCCAGAGTCCAAAGCATATTTCATTGTCAGTAAAAAAAATTCCCCAAGTTGTTCAAATATTTGTATGTATTAATAATCTTCTTAATATAATGCAGTTTTTCTACACCTTGCTGATATGGGTCCTCACGCTATTACTGATACTGGAAAATTAAGTGTTGGTAACATTCATTTTTCGGTCGAATTACGCTGTTTTAACTGTCACACACAGATACGTTAAACCGGGACTCATCACTCCAATGTATGAAGTTTCACTGATCAAGAGTCAAGCTTTTAATGTTTTGCTTGCCACTTCAATCTGTTTTTCTTTTGGTTTCTTGTCAATAATTGTTCAATGGTTTTTGCTAAGTCTAAAAAGTTACTCGAACATCTTAAAACTGAAACTTTTTGAATTCCAATTTTCATACAGATCTTGAAACACATGTTTCAATTGTCTCGACCCACAATGCACTCAAGGGTCTGTAATTAGTGCTTCTATTTTTACTTTCTCTTACCTATATGAAATATGGGCAAAAGAGAAAGTATTGTTTTTGACCAAAATTTTTGATGTCGAAATTTTAGTGGAAATACACGTTTTTGTGTCCTAGAATAACAAAATTTTATATTTGAGTTTCTATCCATCGTCGCACGCGACCGCAACAATTTCACTAATATCGGAAAACCGAAAGTGCCCCTTTACTCTTGTCATTTTTTTGTTTTTTAAGATTTTTTCGAAATCGGTTCTACGATTTTTCTTAAATTTACTATATTTCTTAGAAAGTTGATGTGCTTTCATATAATCTAGGCGGTTTTTCATAAAACCTTTCGTAAGTCGAGTAACCGGAAGTACTTTTGCCGTTAAATCTGATTAAATTAACTATGAAACTAAAAACCCTAGCTAAATGAAAACTTGTATTAAAGATCACAATCACCTTGGTGTGATAAATCAAGAATATAGTTGTAATCGAATAACCTAAAGTACCACCTTATTCCTGTCACTTTTTGATATTTTTCGATTTTCGACATTTTCTCGAAGTCGGCTTCAACGATTTTTTTAAAATTTATTGCATTTCTTAAGCATTTAAGACTCTTTCATAGAATCTAGGCGGTTCCTCAGAAAGTTTATTGTAAATGGAGTAACCGGAAGTACTTTCACTGTTAACTCTGAATAGAATAACTATGAAACCAAAAGCCCTAACTAAATGAAAATTTATATTTGCTGTCACTATCGCCTTTTTCTGCAAAATCAAACATTTGGTTAAAATTGGATAACCGGAAGTGCCACTATATTTCTGCCATTTTAAAATAATTTCCGAATTCTTCATTTTCACGGTTTTCTTGAAATCGACTCTAACAATTTTTTTTAAACTTGGTGTATTTCTTAGCTACTTAATTGAGTTTTCTATTAAGCAAGGAGTTTCTCTAATAAATTTTTGAAAATCGAGTAACCTGAAGTACTTGGAGTATTAGGTGTGAATAATGTATCTCAAAAAGTAATCATTATATGAAAATTAAAAACTATATTTATGTTTTATATTTTGTGTACATGAGACACCACGAATTTAGTTAATATCTAATGACCGGAAGTGCCACTTCATTCTTGCAATTTTTCACTTTTTTGCGATTTTCTCGAAAATGATTTTAACAATTTTTTTAAAACTTGCTACGGTTCTTATGTCCTTTACATGCTTATACGTGAACTTAGAGGTTTTTCTGAAAAAATACGTTGAAGCAAGATATCAGAGAAAATCTCTGGAGTTAAGCAGGGTTTTAGGTGTCCAGTAACTTGGATGGGCGACCGTTAGAATTATCGTTCTCAAAATAAACGTAAATAATATGTACGTAAGAGAAATTCGTGTGTTGTCTCACACCAGATTTTTACAAAGTTGTATGATTCCATTTTTTTTGAGATATCGAGTCTTTGAAGGAAAATATCTCTTGTTTTATACAATTACGCAATATTTTTAACAGTGAACAAACAAGCCGGTTTTCCAATTTTCGAATTAGATTTTCCCGGTTTTGGTAATTGATTTTTCTCAAAAACTATAAAATTTGGGTATGAAATCATTTAATACAACTTGCCTTTAAATTAGGTAAGGATTTAACAACTAAATAAAAATACATATATACATTTGAAATAAAAAAGTTGTAGCCGACTTTAACACTGAAGGTCCAGAAAATTGACATTATTTTTGTTTGATGAAGCTTATTGAATGTAAATTTTTACAACCAAATTTCAATCACCTACTCATACGAGTATATAGCTACTGACAACCGTGGCGCCTAATTCTGTATAAGTACAATTCTTTTTAATTGATGATATTAATCTTGAGTTAGAGGCACGATTTTTGAAGGTGCCAAAATGTGTACGAACATAAAATTTATAAATATTAATGAACAATTTTACTTTGTAAAACATTTTTTATAATCTCCTCAACCTTTTACTAAATTGGAATGTCGTAACAATTTATTTACAAACCGACGCATTTTCCGTTCTAATTATTAAAATGCATTTTAATATTGCATATTTACCTTTCCAATTTAAATTCTTTACATTACTTTTAAAAAAGGAAACCATTTTTTTTAATAACCTAGTTTCAAATGCAATTAGTCTAGTTTTTCAATTATAGTGTCTATAAAATATAATAAATAAATGGACAGAACGGAAAAACTTTTCCCGAACTGTAATAACTTCTGGAAATTTCAGATTAAAGAGAAATACAACTTTGTTTCTGTTCGCTAGAAACGTCAAAGGGAAGCTTCAATACAAACATTTTTATTTTAAAAATGCCGAAAAAAGAAAATGATTGGTATTGGAAATGGGTTTGAGTAAACACGTTTTAAAATAGAAAATTGTTATCGACAGTTGTTTAACATTTTTTAAAAATAGTTGCTATGTAAGCCAAATAAAGGCGTTAATTTATTGAAAACGATAATGTTATGTTAATAGAGCATAAAGATTGTTTTAACATATGCTAAGCTGGCGGAAAATATATAATTTGTAACTATACAAACAAGAATCTTTGTTTGATGATCAAGTGATTACTGTTTACTATTTTATTATTATTCCAATTTCAAAAGAATTTTAATTATAGAACATAAAATTAACAAATGGAACTCTTTGATTTATGTAGTTATGTACGTGCAAACATCTGTACAAGAATTGGAATAAACATAAGATTTGCGAGAAGTTAACTAAATACAGCGCCACCTGTATTTAAAATTATTCGCAGAACATAAATAACGAATTTGCCCTTAAAGGGTATTTTTACATCAAATATCCGTCCATTTTTATTATTACACAGTGCTTAATTTTAATTAATGATTCGACCGCTCTTGACCATTTTTTTTAAGTATTCGGCATATTGATATATATATA
Organism: Phrixothrix hirtus; assembly: GCA_024586415.1. Classification (NCBI taxonomy): domain Eukaryota; kingdom Metazoa; phylum Arthropoda; class Insecta; order Coleoptera; family Phengodidae; genus Phrixothrix; species Phrixothrix hirtus. The sequence continues at coordinate 3,163 of JAHWXV010477646.1, read as the reverse complement.
TATATTTGAAAAACCCAAGGGGAAGTTATCAGCCTTAAAGACATTCGTCATAAGTTCAATTCTTCGTATGTTCCCGGAACAGCAGCAGAGTTGATGTTTAACAGCTCATTAAAGATATTTTCACAAAAGAATTTTTGAAATTGAAAAATTCTGAGCGCTTCCTAAAAGGTTTTCACAATAATCTAGGTGATACTTCATTTCCAAATATTACACAATGGCGCATAAAGCTTTGATAAGACAAAAACAGTTACCGCCGAAGAAATCGTTTTGAAAATTCGCAAATTAAAGCTCATGGAGAGCGATAAGGAATGTGTTTTTACTGCCTTACGCAAAATTTGAGCATGGGTTCCGTTGTGTCTGTTTGTGTTTGCGATTTTGTAATGATCTATGTGAAGCAATAGCATATCTGTATCAGGTTCTATGTTAAACTCGGTAAGACTGCCGCAGAAACACACAAACTATTAAAGGAAGCATCTGGGAACGACGCTTTAAGTCAAAAATAGACCTACGACTGGTTTAATTGTTTCAAAAACTGCCGAACTTCAGTTGCTGACGATGAACGTTCTGGACGACCAACAGCCATCATTACACGAGAATATGAGGTTTCTGTTTGTACTTGCGGGTCAGACGGTTAATGCAGTATTCTATCATGATGCTCTGAGGCAGATAAGGGAGAATGTGAGAAGGAAACGGCCACAGAAATGCGCAACAATAATTGGCTTCGCCACCACGATAATGCGAGGCCATCATACCGTTTAATCATACAGCAGTTTTTGGCAAAAACCAAACAAATCCAGCCTACTCGCTCAATTTTGCTCCTTACCGCATTTTTATTTTTCCAAAGATATAAAGTTGAAAGGGCGAAGATTTGACATGATAGAGGAGAATGAAGTGTAATCGTAAGCGGTGCAAAACACGTTAACAAAACAAGACTTCCAGAAGGCATTCCGTTTGTAACAGAAACACTGGGATCGGTGTTTGCAATCTCAAGGGAACCACTTTGAAGGTGATGGCGGTGAATAAGATTTAGGTATTCGACAATTTTATTTATCGCTACATTTTGGGAACTTTTGGGTGCTACCACCTAAATGGATACATTAGAGAGCTCAACATTTCGTAATTTAGAACGGATTCGTCCTGGAGAAGATTGTTAACAAATATTCATCGCAGTCAAGGCGGGTTGTATTGGAAGAAATGTTTTCTTTTTTAGGTCGAGCACTGTTCAACTAGTCCACGTATTATGGAATTTATATTCTTTAGCAAGTTTATCGCGAATTTTCTCACCATGTGTAATTTAATAAACCAATGCTTGTTAAACGGAAGAAAACGGTTGAAAGCAAAAAGGAACGCATGTGAAGCCTGATTGCGTGAGGAAATAATCGACTTACTATTTAGGAGCAATCCGTTTTTAAAGTCCTTTAAGAAGAACGTTTTCAAGTTTGATAAGGTGTAGAAATTTGTTGTTTTACTGTTACCGACACTCATCAACTTCTTCAGCAATAACTAGATGACTTAATAGAATAATAAATTGTGAAATTTCTTGGGTAAGCGCCTTCGTTCCTTCATTTACATTTACCAAATAATTTGTCAGTTATTTCACCATTCATGCAGTTTCTGTATATAGGGTGTTAATTAAACATACGGCAAAAATTCAAGGGGTTATTTCCTGGACTATTCTAAGAATATTTGGTCCTTTGATGATTTGTAAAAAGCCCCTTTGTTTCGAAGATATATGGCGCGAAAGATTTTCGACAATAACAACATTTTTACTTGTAAAGTTTCTTAATCTACAATAACTGTTAAAAATGACTACCTTCAACTATGATGAAAGAATGCAACCGTTTCCTCATTGACTGCCGAACTCTTTCAAAAACACCAGGCTTGTTTCTTATTGAATTACACCCAGCAATTATCCGATTTCTTAAATCTTCCACATTTTCCACTGGAGTACAATAAAATAAGGACTTTAGACGGCCCCATACGAAATATTCCAGAAGGGTTTAAGTCCGGGGATCGAGCAGACCATAAGTGAGGTCCACCTCGACCAATCCAGCGATCTCCATATGTTGCTGTTAAAAACTCACCATCAACCACACTAAAATGCGCTGGTGTACCATCGCTGGATTAGTCGAGGTGGACCTCACTTATGCCCTGTTCGATCCCCGGACTTAAACTTCCTGGATTATTTCCTATGGAGATGGATTTAAGAAATCGAATAATTTCTGGATGTAATTCAATAAGTAACGACCCTGGTGTTTTTGAAAGGGTTCGGCAGTCAATGAGGAGATGATTGGATTCTTGCATCCTAGCTTAAGGTAATCATTTTCAACAGTTATTGTAGATTAAAAAATTTTACATGTAATTTTTGGTAATAAAATGTTGTTATTATCGAAAATCTTCCTGGCCCTGTATCATCGAAATAGAGGGGCTTTTCAAAAAGCACCAAAAGATAAAATATTCTTAGAATAGTCCGAGGAATCACCCCTTGAATTTTTGCCGTATGTTTAATTAACACCCGATGTATTTGTAAAATAATATTTGTGAAAGTTTTGCCAAATTTTCCTCTTTTTCCCAGGCAAACTGATAACAATACGACCACAACCTAAAAGTAACTAAACAAACATGGAGTGTGTTGCTACATTTTGAAATTGATTAATTTTTTGAGGTTCAATTGTTTACCCTTTTCCATTACACTTGTCCGTCCAATTTCGCGAACAACTGACTTGGCCAAAAAATTAATGATTGTAAAAGGACTACAAGAAATAAGAACTATTCGATAAGTCGGTAAAATGTAGAATTGTTCAATCTAAATAACTACTTTTATATTCTGTTGTGTTTAAACAGTTGGAGGTCTTTTGCACCTTTTTTGTTCAGGTTTTAACTTTAAATAAAACGAGTGGAATACCATCAATACCCCGACAACTAAATCAGACGCGTGCAAATGTAATTATTTGGATGCCAGATTTAATTGCTGCATAAGAAGGATGTGAGGAGTAGAAATATAAGTGAAGTTTATTTCACGAAGTAATTAGTTAAAGCAAAACGCGATTAGTGCGCGAACATTTATATTGTAACTAAGGCTCTTAATAAGTTCATATTTTAAACCTGTAAATTAAGATTAGAATTAATTACAATACAGATAATTATTATAAGTCCGCGCTGG
>JAHWXV010477601.1:0-10338 GCA_024586415.1 Phrixothrix hirtus | reverse complement strand
TAGAAGACTCGAACAACGGAACATTACATGTGAATTAAAAAAGAAATAATACGTTGTATGTTGGATATACCGGAAAGCAAACTAGAAGATTCAAATGAAAACAAGGAACGAAAACTGGAAGTTAGAAAATTTTGTTACCCTTATTCTTCATAAAAGTGAAGGAATTCCGCCTCATTGTGTGTCAAATGTTAAAAATGCATATGCCTGTAGTGTTCTTGTAAAGTGTGCCTACCCCGTTGCAGTAATGAATAAAGACAGCTAAATTTTTCTGTTAGTTTAGATGCTAAAATTTTTTGCAAATCTAGAGTTAAAACCATTATTTTAAATTTTGGTTTATTGTTTCGTAAATAAAATAGTTTAATTTTTTGTAATATTATTTTATATCAGCTTTACGTTCAGCCTCTTTCTACAGAGATAGGAAACATTGTGTATTATAATTTTTGTACATTTCAGTTATATTTTCTGAAATTTTATATTCTTATGGTAATAAACATCTGAAAAAAATTTCAAAGATTACAAATAAGCCAATATGTATCCAATATTTGTAAATATAAATGCAAAACTTCACTATTTATTATTGTGGTATGAGGGATTCCGCTTCAGTAACTGCATATGTTACGAAAGTTGACGTCAGTATTTGAGGGTTAAATTTTGTATAACATTTTAAAGTTGAATCTATTTGTAACAATAATACACATAAATTAATTGACTTAATGTGTTTTTTGGGTGTAGGAATCATTTTTGTATAAATTTAAGATTGTGTCAAGTATCTGTTATACATAAACAATCTGAGTGGTTATGAGAGGTAATATGATACTAAATAAATAAAATAAGAGTTCTTTGTGTTTTAGATCCAACTAATAGTCGAATTCTTACTTAAAACTTTGCAAAATCTATATTCAAACTATATTAAAAAAATTATGAATTTTCGTTTACCAATTCCCTTCACAAATGTATGTTAAATAATGCCCTTTATTTCTCAGGCACCTTACATATATTACCATTATGGTTAGTAATATTTATGTAACTCCCTTACTAATTTAAAATATTGGGATCGTCGCTACATCCTAATACTCTATCATAATCTATTATTTTGGTAGTAGCTGATTGAGATTGATTATAAACAAATATCCAGTCTTCCAGTGTTGCATTTTTCATTGCACAGCACATAACAGTTTGTTTAAGATTTTGAGGGACATCCAAATTTCCAGTTTTTTTCCATTCTCGCAATTTATGTAATGCTTTATGTCTACTTTCTGAATGCCCAAGTCGACACATCCAATTTAATATTTGTATTCTATTCTTTTTATTTATATGTGCATCTTCCAGATTTTCATCAAAACCCAAATAGTCATATGCAGAGTTTAATAAATTTATTACGTAATCCTAAAAGAACATTTATGTTTTATTCATTATTACCTACATATTTTCAAACTTACTTTAAAATGGTCATAAACTTGAGAATTCTGTACCATGGAATTTACAAACATAAGATTTTTTAAAAATGTAGTAATCGTTATATAATCAACATCCCTTTCCAGATGTTTACTAATATTAAGTGCGATATTGTATGGAAGAATTCCTTTTTGTGCAAAATGAAAGGAGTCATATAATAACTGTGCTCTATTAATTGGATGAACTAATTTATAGTTTTCTGAATTAAGATATTCCGCTAATCGTTCCCAATTAATTAAATCGTAGTTAACTTGATAAACTCCTAAAACAGGTACAATTACACAATTTTTTTTAATAATCCAAAGTAATCACCTGTTTGCTGTTTATTAATAAGATACCATCCCGATGTGCCAAACGCATGACTAAAAGTTTGATTTCTGCTTGTGAGCCATACATCTGCAGTGGTATCATTAAAATTCAAATTTTTATCTTCTTCAAAGGCATAACTTATTGGAACGTACCATGTGGTATTATCATCTACACTCTTATCTCGAAAGTATCTGCTCTATAAATTATTCAAGTGATATCTTAAATATGTATAAATAATTGACCATTCCTTACTTGCGAAATAGTTATTAATCCATCTTCATAGTTTCTTTCAACAGTTATTAATGGATACCCAGGGTTTGAATCCCAAGTCTGCATTATATCAGAAACTAAAAGGTTACCCAAATATTTTGTCAAATTATTTCCTTCAACGGCCTTTTGAAGTGCATTATATAGATCAGAAGGTTCTGTTGCACAAAATTTGCTTAAAACCAGAAGTTAGGAACACTACATAAAAAATCTTACTTACTTACTGTTTATTTAAATATATATTTAAACCATTTCTAAACACATCAGTTGTCAGAAAGTGTTCCATCATACGAATCACAGAACTAGCTAAATGGTAGAAAATTTTTAAAGACATTTGCTAATAATATTGTAAAAATGTAAAAGGACGAATAAATAAAATTGTACCTTTTACATAGCAAGTCCAATATGACGGAATTTTTCCTGCTTTTTGTGGTTGATAATTCATTGGTTGAGTAGAATTGGAACTATCATAGACGAAAATTGAATGGACTTTTTCTAAAACAAACTGCTCCCTAAGCATCCAAGTTGGTTTAATCTGAAAATGTGTACCTCTTCTATAGTTTAAATTTAAATAAGAACTTAACTTACAAGTGATATAATCTTATACTCAAGATAAGCACCAAACCCTTCACTCAACCACATATATTTCCAACTGTTAAATGTAACTAAATTTCCAAACCATTGATGACTAAATTCATGAGCAATATATGTCGTACAACGTTGTATGTCTTCTGTTGTTGATGTTTCATTTGTTATAAATAAATACTTTTCACTAAAATTTATAACAAATCTTTGATGCTATATTTAAAACTAAGTGGTAACAATATTTTTCTAGATTTTAAAGTAATTAAAGCAGATTTATTCTGTTTGGATATAAACCATGCATATAAAATTAATAAGGCAATCTCTCCAAAAAGTCGTTCCAATTACTTACTTCTGGTATAGCCTTTCTTTCATATGTAGAGACAGCCGCAGATAGTTTTGGTAAAATCCTTGAACATTACCACACGATAATGTTCAAGAATTGAACATGTGTTAAGACTATTTATAAGCCCACTAAAAAAAATTTAAGCATTTTTAAAATCAGTTAAAAGTTGTGGAGATCCTTTAACATATTGCAGGGTATCTAGATTATCATGTTCTTGTGGTCAAGTGCATATTGGTACAATCAAACGTAGCTTCAACACTAGAAAGAACGAGCATTCATTTTCTCAGATTAAATCAGCTACAGAAATCTGCAATAGCTGAAACTGTTGTCTTTTAAATCTTAGATATAAAATTGAAATGGAAATTTTATCTCGCGTCTCTAAATATCATGTTCTTTTTCAAGGTGAAGCTATTGAAATCTTTAAACACACAAATAATTTTAATGGTCAAGATGATGATCTTTGATTAAATAGAACGTGGCATCTTGTTTTTAAGAAATAAACTTGAAAATTTGATAGTGTTATATATTCAGTTCTACTGAAGAAGCCAACGCCATAATTGTTGAAATATTTAGTTATTAAAAAATTAGATACATGATTATATGCCCAAATAGAACAAATCTACTTTAGCGAATAACCATGAAAGGTTTCATAAATATATTAAGGTAATTAAATTAAATTACAGGATTTATATGATTTGAAAGGGTTATTATATTTGGTAGTGAATAGGTTATTATATATTATTCAAAAATCTAAACTGGTTTTGATAATTTAATTTTTAATCATCGCTTCTACAAACAAACTTCTGCTTGTTTAATAGTTATGAATATTAAAATTAACCCTAAACTAAAATATTCTGAACTTTGACAACAAGTTCTCCAATCCTCAATATATTACCTAAATTAGAAAAAAGTTTTTCCGATGATAACACAGAAAAAGCAAAACTTTTGTGAGCAAATTTTCAAGCAGCCGATGCAAAGATTCATTTAAAAATATTTAAACACTTTTAGTCTAATTAACATTTTGGAAAACGTAAATGAAGTCACATCATATATTAGGCGTAGCGGATATTAAATGTGAATTTTGGAATCTACAATTGTGATCTTTATGTAATAATAAATTTTTGGACAAATTAAAATTAAATTAATTACTTCAAACTATTTCCAGTTGGTGCACACCAAACTTATGACTGAAAAAATCAATTTTATTTTTTAAAAAATAAGAAAATCTATGGCCGTATTTATTTGCTATATTTAATAAAACTTCTCAAAGGTATGGAACTTTTCTTTAACCTGAGAGCTCAAGTGCAAGCATGCCAATTTCCGTCACCAAAAGCGACCAACTTTGTATTGAATTAATTGATATACCTGTACGTAATTAATCCCCAATTTTCCATGGCTCCAGTATTAAAATATTTACGAGGCACCGCTACTTGGTCCAATTTGTTTAAAGTATAATTTACACCAGTGAATTGTTCGAGAGCTTTCAACACTTCTATACTTTCCGATAATGCATAGTCTAACTTTCCACTATTGACTGCTTGTGGTTCAGCAAAGATTCGATGCCTTTCTTTGATAGGTGTATGTTTGAAATCACATACAATAAATGCCACCAAATAGGTCGACATGGGCACTGTTTCTTTATATGTATCATGATAATGACCACCTCCTAGATCTCTAAAATATATTTAAACGTGATCTGAAACTATACACTAATGTTTTGGAATAAATACTTACGTTGTAACTAAAATTTCTTCGTTTGAAAGAGAAATATAATTTTCTGGCCTAATTAAATTAATAATAAAGGTAGCTTTTAGGGCAGGTTCATCGAAGCAAGGGAAAGCTTGTCTTGCACCTATTGGCTCGAAATCGCTAACTGCTAAATTCCTGAGATTCAGTTTTTAAGTTATTGTGTATTTTTAAACTATGCTTACTGAAATAACTGATTTAACTCTTTCAATTTGAATTTAAATCCTATCAGTTATATACTTTACAGTTATATGAAGATTGACTCAAGTACATAATGATAAAGAATTACATAAAATCTAATAAATGGTACTACTTTATCAAATAGCAATCGATAGATTTGACTTTTCAGTTATAGTAAATACGAATTATTTAAATATGAAGTATAAAGCAATTAGTATTAATTATTGTGATTAATTTAATTTAAATTCATTATACCGTTCTTTTCCAGTTTCTGTTTCATATTTCGCAAGATAAAATCCAAAATTATCACCTTCCAAATTTCCTAAAAATTCTCCAATTGTTAGATTATAACGAATTCCTTTTTCAAGTTCATTGGCTAAGTGAATCACATAAAAGTCTCTTTCTACGTCAATGAATGTATTAACAAGTTTGACTTCATTTCCATTTTCATTGACTATTTTGATAGCATCTTCGGTAATATTTAAATTACTACTATGCAGTGTAATATTTTTCGTCGCCTCTAGAATTTGTAGTTCTATTACAGCGCTACCATTAAATATAGGATTAATAATTTTTTCGTCTAATTCCGGTTCCATAGTTATAATATAGCGTAGTGGTTTAATGCTTTTTGGAAGATTATAAGAATCATCAAAGTCATTTCCTTCCACTATAATTATTATAGTTAAAATAATTACTATTGAAGTCTTCATTACTGCTTTATATTTTTATCAATCTGAAATTATGCATAACATTAAAATATTGTCTTTTTTTAAATATTTAATGAGGATTAAATTATCTTGACATACTTTTCGTGATCTTGTATAATTTAAATTAATATTTTCAAATTTAAATTGTAGTTCTATTTATTTAAGCTTGTTACATGCCTTTTGACCAGATTGCGTAGTTGATATATGGTAACCAAAAGTAGCGGCATTAACAAGCGTAAAAGAAATTTTGTCTGACCGGCTTTTTTGTTAGTTGGGGGTCTTAGGTCTGACGTCAAGGTAGTCATCGTCGCAATCTGCTCTGCTTCATATATTTAGTAGTATGTAAGAAAGAATAGGGTGCCACGCCATCTGTTTGCCTATAAAATGGTGTTAAATATCGTTATCAGTGGTGAAATGGTTGATTGTATATTCAGGACGACGAGAAGAATATACAGTTAAAATACTAGGCATGTTTAGTATACCAACAAATATAATAGATAGTAACTGATGGTTATTTATAATCGAACACTCAGTATATGTTGGAAACTCAGTATATCGGAGTTGAACTTAATAATCCAAACGCTAAGCGTTTATTTAGGATGTTCAGACTTAAGAATTTTGTTAAGAGCAACACAAGGGAAATGAACTATGTAAAACACTCGTATGTATGTCTGAAAGAAATAAATTAAATAAATTGCAACAAAAGAAAAGATAATCAAAATTTAATTAATTTAATTAATGAATAATTCTTTCTGTTATGTTAGTATTAAAAAACAACGGTTACTTCTAATTAGTTCGAATAATTTAGAGATTCCTTTCATATAATTTATTTATCCACTAAGTATCGCTATCTGACGTGAAAGTGTGGAAATATAAAAATTCGTTTTAAGACTTTCAATTCAATCGAATACAATTTCTTATCTTTTACTTTTTTTGTTAAGGTTTTGGGTGTGGATAGCCTTGAACGAACACTTGTTACTTTTCTTTACTAACGTATAGACGCACAATGTAACGAATTAGAATTTCTTACTCTTATTGTTAAAAAAGGCGTTGTTCATATTCCATACAACGGTAAGCTCTAATTAATCCTTCTTTATCTGATAAATAATTCGTTTGGGTCTGCTCTTTTAGCTTGACTGGTAGGACCTTACTCTTCTGGCCCTAATAAATACTATGGGTTGTGCTGGCTTCGCAAGATAGATGTAGTATAAGATGTTGATGCAACACACACTACTCGATAATCCTTTCTGTTATCTGCTATACTGACGAATGGAGTACTTAAGACCGTAAAAATTTTAATTTGCTAATTAAGTCTTTATCTTTGTGTTCTCCGAAGTATGAGCGTTGTTTAACATTCACTTCAACGAAACGGAAGATTACGTCTTAGCATACAGACGAAATCATCCTTATAAGTCATTAAATAATTACTATATATTTTACGTGTCGATAATGAATTACTTTCCTTAAAGCCTACTTGTACAGACGTAATTTGTAACTTCGAGTCATGACCTGTCCAACATGTGCTAGTTCCGATAAGATACAAGGAATAAAAGTTAAATTTTGTTGTGTTTAAATATACAATTTTCTATAAATTTCATGTAATGTTGACGAAAATTAATTATTAGCTTCAGTTTTAAATGTACCTGTTATATAAAATAAATGCGTCGATATTTGTTTGCTTTTTGAAAATTATATACTTCTATTTCAATATTAATCCATAGCTTCTCAATCATTGCAAGATATAAGATTGCAGTGTCAATCTATCTAAAGCGTTTTTTTTAAATTGCTTTCAATATACAGAGTATGCACAATGCATACATGCAATATAAATATATTTATCTAGAGAAAGGATATTAAATGCTAATTCTTTATTTCTTAAAATTAATTATTAGTTATGTCTAGTCGGCAAAAGGACAGCCTTACTTTGGATTGTTTTCTTGATATCTTAGTTACGGGCATTGTTTAGCTCGCTCCTGTGAATATTAATTTTTACCGTCAATTATTATAAATTTACTTCGAATGTGCTGACGCTCTTATTCTTAACTTTCATTAAGTAATTAATTATATCTATCAATATTTTGTATTGTTTTAGCCTTTTTGTTCGTTAAACATGCCCTTTACCAGGATATAAAATTAATGTCATTAGTTTTAATGATTAAGTAATAAACTAGGTTAACTTTGATCTATAAAAACCATTTCATTAATCCTTTTGCTTGTTAAATGCGTCGTTAACCATGATATAAAATACTGTTAATACTTTATCAATTTTTTTGTAAATAATGATGTTACGCTATATGTTTACTCGTTATTTAAGGGTTTACATAAATGCCCATTTATTTGCTTATATTGACTTGATCTAATTTCTCAAAACCTTCCTTTTTCTGCTTCAAATAAATTTAAGATTTTCTTAGATACAACTATTCCGGATGCTACACAAGTACTACGACTTGTCGTTCAGGTATACCTGTTGCTATTAATGTGAACGACTGGCGCCCTACTTTTACTGTTCTTTTCTTGCCTTTTTTTAGGAAAAAGTCGATTTAGTTCGAACCACTGGACTTTCACTGAGAAGTATTACTTTATTATTGTCTTTTTAGCATCATTGACTACACCATACCCCCCCACTCCTCTCTCTGCCGCTTTTCTCATGAGCTAGTTAACGTGGCAACCTCTATTTGTACACTAATAAAAATAAATGAAATTTGGTAATATTGGTGTGTAAATGTAATATAGAATCTAAATAAATATAAAATATCAAAAGAAGGAAACAAAATATACAGGGTGTTCTTTAAGAACGTAATAAGTTATTATAAAAAATACAATTTAAGAAACTCAACTAAAAAATCCGTTTTATTATTATTGAATATATTCAATGATTTTATACATTTCTATATATTCATTCAATGATAAGGTTCCATTTAAGTACTTTTCTTGATTCATAACATCATTCGACATGTAAGTCAAAAACAAAAATACTATTAAATGTAGTGGCGCTCATTTTTTCATTATTCGTGCTATATTTCGAAAAAGATGCAAAATACGGAAAAGTTTTTTTGTTGAAAATTAAATTTCCTATCAAATAAGTATTTTTAAGAATATTTTGAGATATCCTGAACCTAAGAAATAACAGGAAAACGGAGGAGAAAAACATGAAGATTCGCGAAAAAGGAAATTGTTCCTTTTTTGCATGTAACTGTTGTGCCGTCAGTCGCAGTGCTTTTAACGTTATTAGACAAAACAAAATAGACGTCATAACGAAAAAATGAGACGTTTGTAAGGTTTTTTTGATGGATAGTGACTGAGATATCCTTGACGCATGTTGGACATTTTCAGTCAGGTTTTCACTACCTTGGATTTATTTCAACGTTATATATTATTTAAACTCTCATTTGTTGCATTTAGTAATCCACATTAATACATGTCACACTAAACAAGCATATTTTACTTAACTATAGTTCACTTAATAGTATTTATCTTCAGTATAGCTGTCATGAATTTGAAACTTATTTGCAGTATAAATGATAAAGATACAAATGAAAAATTAAAAAATAGAATTATTGCAATTTGTATAGGAGAAAAATGTTTTATGTTAACAAAACTTGTTTTATTTGTAGTGAGAATTTTTCAATTGCTTCAAGCAGAGTAGTAAAAAAGGCGTTGAATCATTAATATCAGAAAGAGAAGATAAAAAAATGGAATTATTAAGTACTATAGATACAATAGAAACGCGCGAAGTTTGCTATAAATATACAGCAGCATGAAATATTTCTACATCAAGAAAGTGAAAAATGAACAAAGAGTTGACAATTGCAGAACCAAGCAGAAAGCGAAGTTCCTTCAACTTTGATGAATTGTGTTATTTGTGGAAGCAAAGCTGGACACATCATTTACAAACTTTTCGAACATAAGGGAAGCTGCTGCTTGGTGATATTCATATTGTTATACAATACGCCAAAAGGAAAATAAATACAAGGGGTCGAGATACATTAAACCGAATTTCAGTGCAAGATGTATGTAAGTAGGATGTCTAACCTGGTGTAATTCTTCAACCCCCTAATGTTTGCTCTTCAACAGTAATTGCGCTGAAGGGCTGGTTTAAGGTACCTCTAAAAGACAAAAGAACCTAAAAGAAAGAATGTGCGTCGGAGTAAAAATTCTTTGTCCTCTTATGCACATCCGAAATCATCCCCAACTTGTTCTCAGCTTCAAGCACAATTTTATTTACGGCTTGGTAATTGGATATGTGTTAACCTTCAAGACGTTAATCAAGTGATCAGCGTGATTCAGATTAAACAGCAATGAACCGTTTAACAGAATGTTTATTAAAAACAAAAAGCTTAACTTTTATACAATTCTGTAACCTAGATCAAATTGTTTCGCTGCGTTCAGTTCTTTCATCTCGGTTATCAATAAATTTCATACCCACTTTTAATTTCTATGTTTATTATAAACCAGAGTTCAATTTTAGTTAAACAAATGCCAGAATTTTTCTCAATTTTTGTCCCTAACTCTTTTTATCTTACTTTTTTGCATTACGCAGATTTTCGTGGATTTCTTAAATAATTTATTATTGTTGCAATTTTCTGTCTTGCTGAACTTGTGCGCCAGTAAATTCCGTAACCTTGTATTTCATATGACTAAACATTTATTCTGTACTAATGTTAACATAGATTTTTTTATGCAGCAATTTAACCTACATTGTTTCTGTTTGAAATACTTTTAAATAATCCTAATTTTAATTTCTAA
>JAHWXV010477565.1:0-13770 GCA_024586415.1 Phrixothrix hirtus | reverse complement strand
ATGTTAAATTGTCGTCGAAAAGCTCGTTGTGTAGCGATCACAGAACGGTCGTTTTCGTAAAACACACGCACAGCAAAACCGCGATGCGCACCGGTCCAAAGCATGTTGCGAACTGAATGGTAACAATGACAGAACAAAATAAGACAACCTGCAGCTGCCTACCCCCTCCACTTTCCGAGCGGTACTGGATTGAAACTGCTTAATCCATTCTGCCGCACCCTGTAGTATAGGAATTGATGTAAATATAGAAATAGTAACAATCACCCATATATGCGAGTAGTTTGAATTTCTAGATGAATATAATAACAATATAAGTGTAAATTTTAGCAATATTAACATTTGCAAGGCTAGTTACAGCAAAAATCGTATAACCTAACAAATATTTGTAGATAAGCGAACAAAAAGATGTAGTCTATCTCTTGCTGATGATCCTTAACAAGGGTGAAATTACAATGCACGAGTGATTTAGGCGCGCTATTTGAAAATGCAAGTCTCTTTGTTCGCTTACCTCGAAACATTTGTCAAGGTTTTGCGTTTTTTGTGGTAACTAGCCTTGCAAGTGTTCATATTGTTAAAAATTTACACTTGTAGAGCTTCTCTTATGTTAGAATTTCAAACTACGCGCGTATAGAAGAAATCTTCGCCGTCCTTATATTTACACCAATTCTTATACTAATAGATGACTCTGCCATTATATATCTCTCCTTGTACTAGGGGATTACATAATTAAGCAATCAAATATCCTGGGTTTATTTGTACGTTCCTCGAATTTTCAAGCTATTATAAAAAGAAGCAAATAAAGCTCATTTAATTTTCCTTCTGTTATATAATTAAAGTTAGCATGTCTTTAAGCATTAATTTTCCCAGTTTATTCAAGTCTTAAATATAGAAGTTCTTAGTGAATAACTCGAGTTTGTTTGCTTCTACTGGTAACTAGTTGAAAAGCAACTTGTGACATACTAATTTAGAATAAGTGTCAATTAAAATTACGTATTACTTACGTACTTATGACGTTTGTTATCTAAGTATCGGTTTGTACAAATTTTGGTGTATTATTAGGTTTCTATAAAATTCCATTGAATAAAATTTCTTAATAATCTTTTGATGTCTGCTATAAAATTTAATTATCATGAAACGAACAGGGGCTAGCTACATAAATTTAAGGAATTCGAAATTGTGGAGTTATGTTAAAGCTCTGTAATATGTTTCTTATTATGAAAATAGCATGCAATAAAGAAGTTTTAAAAAGTTTCCTAATTCATAAGGAACAATGTGGATTTCTTCTAGCCGCTCTTTTAATGATGCCTAAGTTTAAAACTACCGGAATTTCTAATTTCCTTGTTTTTGTTTTAAATGATTTCGGCAGTCCTGCCTTGAAAACTGTTGAAATCAATATTGCATCTATGATCTTGATATTCTCTGGAATTTAGGCTTTCCAGGGCATTCAGAGTCGCACTTCCAAATTAGACATTTAAGCTTTCGGCTAATTTAGATATTTTCCGGTTGAAAACTCATGCGAGATCGTGGCAATTTCCGTTTATTTCCGTCAAGCGCAGGATATTGTAGAATTGTATTAGCTATATCTGTAACATTTTAACCCAGCTGCAGGTAATAGGATGTTGAAAGCTATATTATTAATATCCGTTGCATTTTACATAGGTAACAAAAATTTTCCCTCCGATTGCTCTACATCCCATCTTTAGGGCGGTGTTACATAAATTATGCATTAATTATGTAGTTTGATAATAAATATTTCACTAACCACGAAATTGACGGCTTAATTTTGAAAGTTCAATTTTAATGCGTAAATAACCTGTACATCCTAGTTATACGAAGAGCGAAAGCTTTACATAATCAGATTATAAATTTAACTAATTTAAAATTTAAAAAATGATGAATATGGACATCTTAAGAAGCTTAAAAGAAAATAAAATGCAGATTAAAAATTTAAGCAAATACGCTTCGTACATAATTTAAAGTCAGTATTTGTTTAACTATTTTTGAGTATTAGGCACTGCATAAAATCAACATTTGAAGTGAAAATGAATAGACATTCCCGAATTCACTTAAATTTCCATTCAGAGATGAAAACAGGATATCCTTTGATACATTTATGGAGTACCTACTATAGTTGTAGAACATTGAAAATAATTTATTTAAATACTAAATATAGAAAAAATCGAAAACTTATATATTTGAAACTGGTGTCGATCATATGCCGATTAAAACCTAAAGTTAATGGGGTATGATGTTAAAGAGTAGAGATATATTAAAGATTTTCAGAATATATACGCGACCGAAGACTAATGGGGTGAGATTTAGGGGTTCTTCGGGGTAAGCATACTGTGAACCGCCAGCGTGAGTCATTCCGCTGAGGCCATCCAACTATTGATTTCTGTCAGGGGATAAAACGTAGATTTGGGTATTTCGCTTCTCTAAACTTTCCAATTTCATTTTAATTTGGTTATTTAGGCCATTAAAGGATTTGGAATTACAAAAAAATAATACTGATAATTATTGGTACGTGAAATTTTAACAAATCATTTTTTCCGCTTACTGAACTGAATTAACAAATGTACATAAGTATTACTAATTTAGTTTGTTAAAAATATCAGAACTAAAATATAAACTATTATAAAAATTATGCTCAATCAAATTAGACATTTAGAGTGGCGTGTATATAAATGAGAAAAAATTATGTAAATTAATTTATGCAAAACAATTTGTAACATGAAAGAAAACGTCACTAACACAAATACAAGTATTATCAGGGTAGTTGTTTGAAAACATAGATAAGATGTAAATTTCATTGTATTTTGACTTCAAAGCGGTCATAAAAGCAACCCCTTATATTACTATAATTAGCTATAAAACTTAAACACAACTTTCTAGTTCAAATTTTGAACTAGACATAAATTTAACTTGTTAGTTTTAGTGTAGACTTATCTATGACGATAACAATAATTTATTAGCTTAATAAATTTATTGTAACCACAGATTACATTTACACATCAAGCGCCCAAATTTATAAAACTAAATAAATTTTCACATTTAGCAGTAATTCGTAGCATTTTCTCCGCCATTTCTAGGTTTGTATTTTTCCTTAGACATTTTGCTTGCAGAAGAGAAGTCTAATATTCATTCTAGAGTTTTAGCTTATTATGGTACCTGCTAAAATAGCTTTGCTTAATCGTAGAAGTGGTAAACTTTGTTTATGCTTTTAATTATATATGCTTGCTAACGAGATAAAATTCTTAGTTGGTATATTATAATACATTTGTAATAACGAAGATAAATTTATAACTTCATACGTATTATTGATAAGCTGCAGAATCAGAACAAAGCCCAGACATCAATATCATAAACCGTGTTTTTCATGGAAACGAGACAGCTAACGGGCTTGAAACTAGTTAAAGGCTTTCATAACGTTTCGAAAGTTACATCTTACTTAGTGATTCATGTTAACGAAGCTGTATTTCAAACTCCGTATTTTGGCATACACAATGTGAATTTGTGTCCAGGCAGTATTAATTTTATTGTATTGTATTAATTTTAATGTAGGAGTGCTGTGGTTAATTCTAGTTCACCTAACTTGTATTTTGTTTTATTTTGAAGCAGTTTCTCAATGTATCAGAATAAAATCAAAATACTAAAAAGGCTTGCATTAAATTATTTTTTAAAATAATGAAATTACTCCTTTGTAAGGTTAATAACGTCTTTGTATTATTCTATTTGAAATTGACTACAATACTTGTATTTGTTATATCTACCGAACGACCCGACGTTTATTAGCAGTCAGTTATTATATGAGGAAGGCCAAAAACTGTAAATGCAGTAAAAACGCAAGGTTTATGTTAAACATAGAAAGAGCAAGTTTATAATAAATACAAAGACGGAATATAAAGTTCGTTACGTGAAACCTTGAAATTGATCAAGAAAATTTCCTCTTGAATATTTAAAAACATGCGGCGAGATTGCATCATCTAGCGCCAGCCGAGTTATTTCGGTAGGGTCCTCTAAGTCAAGTCAAATTACGCCCTCAAAATTGAGATCATTCAATTTTAATTTGATTTGATTACACCAAGGAGCCGTCGAATCCCAGTTGATTGCCGAGATGCGTTAAAGACCATTATTCGATGCCCCAGCCTCGAAACGAAGTTAATCTAATATTATGATACAGATTTCCGTTCAGGAATAGATCTATGCGTTTAAATTGTTATGGCAATTCAAGGTGCGCATTGAACTTCTAGTTTAATTGTGCTAAATGTGTTGATAGTTAACTAAAGTGACCAGGAAGGAAATTAGTCACGTTATATGAGATTAAATTAATACAGACCGTTTCCTTGATATTTATATCTTGTCGTGCGTATGGCGCGACAGAATTTCCGCATCTTTTTGCCTAGTAATCATTGTAAACACCAATTAGTTGTACTCCAATATTGTCATATTTTATCTTTGGTGACTATGGTAATACGCGGCAGCTAAATATTTCAATAATTGTATGTGCTGTTTAATTTTTGCATTAATATATCTAGTTAGCTGTTTCAAAATCTTTGATTCTTAGTATTACTCTTCATTTCTAGAATGTACAAGTAAAGTATTTTAAACGGCGAGTAACAAGTTTTCATACAGTTTTGGATTGATGAATACTTAAACGTATATTTTTAACATTTAATGGCAAATAAAAGGATGATATGTTTATTCAAAACTTGCAGCAGATGTTAAAATGTACACCATAGCACGCCGCCATATTCTCAAAAACATTTTTCAGCATATTATTTCGATGGCAAAACCAAACAAGCGCACACCGTGTAGGCTGATTTACCCACTGAGCTATACCTTATTATTAGACTGAACGCATGTTGACGATATTTTGAATATTTTCTAAAAAATATTAAACTGTTCGACACATTTTTAACATTGCAACTTGTTAGTAATGATAGAAGCTAACTTATTATATTTTTACGTTATAAATAAAAAATCAGATTTGGTGGACTATTTATACATATTGCCTTCAACGTGGCTGACCCACAAAGGGCCGTACACTATTTTTGTACGCGTAATTTTTAATAATATTAATACGAGACATTTTTACATTCAAATCCAACACGGATGATTAATATTGCATTCAAAAAGGTTCTTCATATTTGTAAATTGATATATTAATACAATATAGAAAATATTAACGAAATTGTTAAATAATTGTTTATATCAATTGAACTACTAGACTGGCATTAAATTCAATGGAGTTCTGTTCTGAAAATAAATGAAGAGAATTAAAACAATTAAGTGAATTCATCAAACATTGCGAGGTGTAGTGTTTCTGCATGTACATACAACCTACAGACCTACTGACATCAGCGCTCTGTGATTGCAATTCTTGGATTTAAAATGTGTTTAGATTGATCGTAAAATTGTTCCATGTTGTGCAAAAATCCCCTCTTTACAAACAGCTACAACTTTAATAAAAATTTTGTAACACATTAACAGGAAAACTATTTTGTTGACACAGCTGTGTAAAAGTTCACCTTCGTTCGGTAAAAAAAGTCACTTGGAAGACTTTTCGGAAGCTCAATTTTTTTCTGGGGTAGCAAGTACGATGAGATAAGATCTGGCAGCAGCTTACGATGTTTGGACGCTTTAGATCTTCAATAATTATTTATAAGTAATTAACAGAGTATGATGCTTTCAAGAACTCAATAAATAGTCAATTTTAAAGGAAATAAGGGTAAGCTAATTGTAGTTGTATCAACAATAATAACGTCAAGTAACAAATAACAATTTAATAATCACAGTAGCAAAATACACTAGTTAACAGTAATTGAAAAGTCAAATATAATTTAAAGGAATGTAAAATACTGTCATTAATGTTAAATAGAATTTTTAAACAAAATAATATGTAATCAGGTTGAGTGTTACCCAGCAGCAACCACAAAGGCTCCAGATGTGATGTCCTCGATAGGTAGAGTAATTAAACCTGATCCACCAAGTGAAACGTAGTTGAGGATTGTAGGTACAGTAGGCTTTGAAGTCGGCTGTAAGATAAATAGAGCAGTATTCGGTAACAACTAAGATAAGACAAACATCAATCTGAGCAAAGCTCTAATTGAGGTTTCCCTGATCTAATCGCTCTGATAAAAGCCATGTTGAACGGCATTGCAGGTAAAGCCTGCAAAGATGTGCTAAATATGATTTGACGATTTGGAATTATAGAAATTGTGCAACAAGACAAAAATATAGCATTAAATATGAATAATATATAATAGTAATAGAAGATTTAAAATTTCTAGGCCGAAAGTTAAATTATTTAAAAAATAAATAACCAATTTGGAAATTTCTCACCCCAATTTAGAAACTAAAGAAATATATCTCTAATACGTTTGCTGTGCAGACATGAAACTGGTAGAGTTGGTAGTATGGAAAATAGCGGATAATTTGTCACCAAGTTTAGTGTTCATAAGATCGTAATAACTTTCATAACGAAGTAATATAAATTGTGTCTTGCTAATTCTGCCACCAAATATTTAAGACCAAGTCTTTTCAATATAAATCATAAAATATAATTCAACAACAAGTAGGTGCAGAATAGTTTTACGAGTAGGCACAATATCAGGTCATCATGACCTGGTCGATAACGACAACGTTAAAACAGATGTTAAATAAAAATTTGAACTTACCTAAACGTGGCACAAATTCGTTATAAAATATTTAATAGAAAATACCAGTCTTTCCTTCTAAGAGCTTCAACGCCTGCCTTTTCAACACCCTCCCATCATTTGGGTCCTCTTACTGACATCTGAAACAAGATTAAATTAAATTTTGCCCAAAAAAAATCCAAAAGAAACAATGTAGATGTCAGCTTTCAACCGAATTGCTACGGACTCCCCTTCTTACAAAATTTTCATTTTTAAGATAACAATGAGTGGTTAATATTTCATTTAGTTAAACTAGATGTAAAAGTTAGTATTTGGTAGAAATCAAATTTAATAGATATTTTAAAAGGAGAGCCTGTAACGTCCTCGTTGAAGGTTGAGCCGGAACTGCTTGTTCAATCCAATGTCATATTCCTCCCTCCTTCCCTATGTGCTTGTCTGGTGCTGCTAGATACGATAGTATTTATATAAATTTACTTATTTAAAAATTAAAACTAATAAAGTAATGATTTCGTTCTTCGTGATTATTAAATTGTTGCACTCAACAAACAAATGTACACCACACACCATAAATTGTTGGATTATTAAATTAAACAATAATAAATTGGAATTAAGTTAAAAACAACCAATGTACCCACAGGGTGTTACAATAAATTCCTGCAATTAATCATATTAATTATGAAAGAACCGTTACAAGTTTGAAAATTTGATAAACAGTAGCTAATACCAAAATATACGTTTGATTCTTCAAAACCGACTACAGCGAAAAGACTTTTGGAACACTCGTCAATTGCCAAAACAAGTACTAGGATGAGACACGGCGACCGTTGGTTAACAATTATCAATAAGTGAATGACATTTAGTAATAAACATTTGTATATATGTATAGGTTTTTTGATCATCTCCATCGAACTCCCTCAATTTCCGGTTATACCGGAAGTAGGTTACAACTTTATTATTTTAAATAGTTATATGTATTTTTTTGTTTAATTAATATATTCCTTAGCTAGTTTAAAGAGAAATTTGAACATATTACCTCATTCCTAGCTTACATAGAGAAAACTGTCATTTTAAAATTTTGAACAAGTGGAAATTATGTTTAATATGTTTCCAAAATAATTATCATGGACGTTAAAAATGTTGCCACAATTTCAAGATCTTAGAACACTGGAAGTTTTTGACCTGAAGGATAGTCCAGATAAGGTCTGGACGATATTTCGTCTCTCGTCATACGTTAAATATCACGCTCTCAATACCGTCGCTAAAACAAACAGGAACTGGTAAGCTGAACGCTCTGTTCTTGGTGCACCTCTTTAGAAAGAGTCCAATATCTATAAAATGTGGATGCCCTAGTATTGGACAATCTCCCTCAATTCATCCGTTTGGAAACATTTTATTCAAGAACAGACGAACTCTAAATCCCAATGCACCAGTGTGCTATTTTATTGGAATACTAGAGTCTGTTTCACGCAAGAAGTTGCCAAGGGTCCACGTTGATTTCGTTGTAACTTACATACGTTTAGTATGCAAATTAGTCTGTGGCTAACACGCTACCCACGGTTGAAGCTCCTTTGATTGCAGCGAAAGGATAAATTTCAACATATCGAAGTAAAGGAAATGAAATTCTAGACTCGGCAAAAAGAAATGT
This sequence comes from Phrixothrix hirtus, assembly GCA_024586415.1. NCBI lineage: Eukaryota > Metazoa > Arthropoda > Insecta > Coleoptera > Phengodidae > Phrixothrix > Phrixothrix hirtus. The sequence goes on along the minus strand of JAHWXV010477565.1, from coordinate 5,469 downwards.
TCCAATAACTTTATTATGCATTAGACTATAACGCACATTTACCTAAGTCTATCCTAGTGCTTTAACAACATGGATTTTCGGCAATATTTCGTATCTTGCCGGAGATGTGAAAGGTAATATCAGAAAAACGGATGCGTTAAAGGTAAGAGCTGTCTTTACCAATTCATTGCAAAGTCTCTGCAGCAAAAGCGGCACATTGTGGACGGTCGTCTTTTACAAAACATGAACAATTTAAACTGTGCAGTTTTCAAATAAATTTTTTTGGGTAAAATTTCCTACATAATGCTCTGAGAGATGTGAAGATCTCGTGAGGTACCATGAGTTGATTTCCAAAGACTGTGCTGAAAAATGATGCTCACGACGTCAATAGTCTCTGTTCACAATAGGTATGCCAATTCTGGGCTTGTCATCGACTCACCGACACTGCTATTCTCTTTGTATATCACTCTTTGATGGTTTTAATATCTGGCAGTTTTTCGTCCATACTTTGTTTTGAATTTTCGATGAATCATCACTGGTAATTTGTTTTCGTGATATTATACGAAACATTCACGACATTTGGAAATGAATTATTTTGATTACGGCCGACTCCTTGAGTCGGCTTGCATAACGCAGCAACCTTGTATTTCTATTTGTCATAATGTTGGAGTTACGATTTTTTTGAAATCAGAGAAAGAATGCATTCTTTTGTAACGACTCGTTTAAGAATCAGGAATTTTGGAAATATATACCTTAGGACTACTTTGTAGTGTCTTGTAAATATTTCGCAATATATATTGATCATTGGGAATGTTGCCTATAAAAAACCTCCAATTTGTATACTGATATATTTTGTTTGCCAAAATATCAAATGTGCATTCAAAATTTGTCATGCTTTACGTTATAATATAATTAAAAGAAATTCCAAAGATCTGTTTCAGGCAGTAAATTAATTTCAATCCGTGAATAAGTGTTAAAACTATTTCTGTCAATTTTGGCCAAAAAGATACAAAATAGATCATAGAGAAATGTGCAAGCAAAACATGTTGATGGAAGCAGATTGTTTGAATAAGCCTTCCATCGATCCCTCCAAAGGAATTTGGAATGTTAACTATTGTACGCAATATCTCAATACATAATATATTCTCCTGAAAAATTTCTCCGTTTTTCTCAACTTCAAAAACTTTTATAGATGATAAAACAAGGTCGGAAATTAAGTATTTGTATCAAAAGACCTCCTTTCACATAAAATGTGTAAAAGGAGCAATGCTTTCTGGAAGTTGATACAAAAGAATCCAAGTAAAAGGTACGCTCAACTTCTTTCGAAAACTTAAAAGTTTGACAAAATTTTCTCTGGTCAAATTCGAACACAGCTGAGATCAGAGGAAAAATTATAGTATGTCTTCTTTATGAATGTGCAATACAATCATAGGCCCCATGTTAATGCCATGGCACGTCAAATATCCCTACTGATGGTTGGAACATCTTTCGGTCAAATTCTAGTGGGCACCATGAGGTGAGCGTATTAGTTGTAGTTATGAAAATAAAGAGAATGTCCGCAACCCGCAAGTCTGAGCCGTAAAAACAAACAAGCGAAAGGTGAAGCTCCTCGAAACTTTTATTTAACTACTATCATTAATAGATAGTTTCGTATAAAGATGAACACTAAATCCTCTATGGGCGGATAGCTGACGCTTCTCATTCAACGTTATTGCTGATATACTGAAAGCGGCCACCTTTTTAAAATTATCCCCGAAGAGGTATTTGAAAGATCTAGAGGAATTAAGATTTAACTTAATTGGTTTGTCGAGTCGGATTATACTCATACTTCAATCATTTATTCCTTGTAATACTTTTCTTTAACTTTTAATTACAACAGAATTTCTACCAGGACCAGGAGTAATAAAACGAATAAGGGTGGAAATGTTTATATTTTTGTTTCATAACTTCTTAAATCTTTTCATTTCCTAATTTCAAATTATTTAAATTCAACAACCATAGTTACCAGGTGTTCGCGAAATAATGTGGATGATGTAACAGCACCTACATATGTATGCAACAACGCATTGCCGTCTTTTTAAAATACATATTTGCAATTAAAGTCAGGAGTTCAACTGTATTTGGTATGGGCGACTGTAATGGTACATAAAATTCTTCGACGATTATAATCTTCGGTGGCATAAATTTGTTTAATGATGCATACCTCAGAACAAATTTAGTACAGATTTAATTATTATTAAAGGACTTTAATCAATATTTTGAACCAAAGTTAATTATTCTATGTATTTTTTTGAAACCAATAGAAATTTGATAAAGCCTATTTACAAAGTAATTTATATAATGATGTATTTTAAAATAAGCATTTTTTAATATTTCTCCATTGTTTTATTTATAAGACATTTGTAATTTTGTGAAAAGGGCTTAAAGTAAAATTAGTTTTTATGTACTAACCAAACTAAAGCGGCTGACGGGAAAAGGAAAAGTCGGTGCATGCATAAATAGATAAAATTGGTTATGAAGCAACGAGAGTTAATTCGATTTTTCGTAAACACAAGAAAGCTGTATTTGGGTTTTTAATTTTAAATCAGAAGGGGCCATTTTATGACGATTTTTACGCGAAAATTTACGCATTTGTTTCGAATTATTATTAATTATTACTCATTATTTTCTGGACATCCTGTGTAATCAATTTAAAATAATATAAATATATCAATATTTTACGCGCATGCACATAAATGAATATATGTCTAAAATATTAACCCAAATGTTACTTAAGAAACGAATTTCCGGTTAATTATTTATATATTAAATTTTGATTTTGTAACCCTGGGCGGGAAGTGAAAGTTGACTTTTGAATATCTCTTCTATATTGCATTTATCAGGTTATCAGTTGCTCTCTAACTTCAGATAGACTTGAAAGTGATCGAGTAATTAAATTTACCTTTCTATAGAATAAAATAAAAACCACATTTAAAGATAGGAATTAAATAACAAGATTAAAATCTTATTACTTTTACAGGAAAAATAGGATCTAAATTAATTATACTTTTAATTGCGTTTGAGATTGTTTTCTATTTAGCAAACCATCTGCGTAGGCCATTGTGTCTATTACAACTAACGTCTTTGGTCAGTAATTGTTTTTCGCGTTCATGTAGGTCAATTATGTTTTGTAACTTTAAATCTACGTCGATGTCAGAGTAATTTGGCCGATGCGACGTTAAAATCGATTACTGCTGTACCACGCAAAGATGATCATTTACGTATCGTAAGTGCTGCTTTGCTTTGCAACAAATACGGTAAGTAACCGGCTATTGGAAATCAAATCTTGAAAAACGTTGTCTCATGAATGTTCGTTCTTATATATGAAATTTTGCGAATTAGCGCATATAGTTGCATTGGTATTTGGTTTTATCTCTATGGTGGAATCCCGGAATCATTTTCAGGAAGTCAGAAGATCCCTTGCAAACTGTCTTATGGATGCCTTATAAACGGTTTTGGATATTAACAACGCTTGGTGTTTTTGTGATTACTAGCGAAATTGCCAGTCCCGACTGGTGTAGTGGTTATCATGTTTGTCTCTACACCTAGGGGATGCGGGTTCAAACCCAATTGAGGTCGGTAAATTTTTCACCGGAGAAAAATTTAAAACGCATGCCTTCTTTTCGAATAAGAAAGTAAATTCGTAGGTCCTGTGGCAATATGATGTTTGGCACGGCGGTGGAACTCCTCCAGATTTAGCAAAATTCTAGTAGTCCAAAAGGACCAAGGGAAATTCTGCATCCCGAACCCTCAGTCACAAAAATAAACAAACAAAAAATCTTATGTTAATCACATTTGTGTTACACTGCGCGTTTTTACCACTGCACTTCTATAACTAAATTTATTATTTATATTAATTGGCTTACTTAAAATACATATCTAACTTTTGTTCCACTCTTATCATATTTGCAACCTTACACCTACATAAAAGCATTTTTTTAGAATTTTTCCTGGAGTTGTACGATTCTTGCGGCTGCGCTAAAGTTTTTATGTGAAATTCTAACCATAGAGTGTACTATATCCAAGTTACACACTATTCTATTTTTAACCTGCGATGCATCCCAAATACGATAGTTGTACAATATTTATTATCACCATTCCTCAACGTAATCCCCCTAGTCTTCATTCACCTGTTCGGCCAATGCTCAAATAATACTGATTTTAAATTTTCCTTCGTGGAGCCCCTCTTTTAATTTTGGAAATAAATAGAACTCACTAGGAACTAGGTAAAGTGATTATAGCGATTGATCCATGACTTCAAAACCAACTTAGCGACTTAGTTGATAGAAATAAATCTCTTTCATTATTACATGTCCTTTATTGTCTCAGCCATGTGCGTTTTCAGCCTTCAATCACCTTATGCATGGTCGCAAGATGCCCTTTCGGATCGGAATTGCCGATACAAATGTCTTACTGTTTGCTAGGAAAGAGTATTGTCTCCAAATATGCTGGCCGTAAGTTTATGAATTATGTTTAGGATCAACCTTTTCGTTTGCAAGTACGGGAATCGTCGTCTCAGAACGAAGTAATTGTTGGGTGAAATAAAGAAATACTTACAAAATCGGGCAACACTTTGTATTCCCCGTTTGTACTACTGCGTGCCTATGTTTGTTAGTCAGGCTCCAACCACCCTTTCGATTTCCTTATCCGCCCTAAAGTGCAGAATTCCATATCTTCATTCATCCCTCAACTGCTGATGTTATTTTTCAATGCAGTCTCCATTGACTATAATGCATTTTTCCGAGTTTTTTGCCATATTTCAAAGATACGCTGGACGTCACTCTGCAGCCTTAACTACTTATTCTGAAGACTTAAACGCTTTCTATGAAAGCATTTCTTCACTTTAGGGAAAATAAAAAAGCTACACGGGACAAGCCTCGGGCTTTAGGGCGGATGAGGCATATTTCACTATGATTTCGGCGAAATAGTTGCATGGAGTAACATTCACCCTGTTATGCGGAGATGTGGTTGTTTTCATATGACATGATCCTTCAAGATTTCTAGTACGCTTTTCTAAAACTGTCCAATGTATGACGGTACAACATGTTGATGAATCATCAAAGAATGACATGATCATGACTTTAACAGCAAGTTTGGTTTTGTGGTGCTGGTGATGATGAAATATTCCCCGCCGACTTTTGTTACTTACTCTCAAGGTCAAAATGGTGAATATGAGTGTCATCATCAGTTATTACGCTCGAAAGATGCTCATCGCCGTTTTCTTGCGCCATTTCTTTGAATTCCATACTCGGGAGTAAGGGTCCTCAGAGCCCACCACACACAAATCCATCTTATTTGCAGTATTTCTGTTACCAAAGTATGGCAGGAGTTTAAGAAAATATTTAAGAATCTCTGACAGTTGTCCTAATGCGTTTCCTCGATCTTTTCGCACAACAGCGGCATGTTGCTGCTTGTTTACGATAGAACTCCAACAGTAGTCAATTGCAATGT
>JAHWXV010477564.1:0-14770 GCA_024586415.1 Phrixothrix hirtus | reverse complement strand
CAAATAATGTCAATGTCAAAAAACTGTTACTTGTCAAAAATACGTTAATTCGTCAAGGGTAACTGTTTTTCTTCGATATCTCCGAAACAAAGAGGAATTAACCTATAGGTCATATAACATTTTTTGATCGTACTGACCCAAGAAATATGTGATATAAGTTTGTCGGTCGAGTCGCGGAACACCCTGTATATATATATATATATATATATATATATATATATATATATATAGACTAAAAATAGTTAATTACGATCTGTATGTTAAAGTAGAAAGGCTATCCTGGAAATAAAATGTTGCAAATTATGACCGAAAAGTAAAAACCTCTAAATTCAAATTAATTCAAATGCGAGCAGCTGTTAATTCAAGTGCGAGCTGCTGTCAAACATGAATACAAGATCTTACTACAAAACAAAATAGGTGTTGAAAAGATGATTGAAGAAACATAGAAACCGATAATTAAATTTTTAACAAATATAGCATATAAATTTATTAGTGAAGACGTGCCAAAAATAAGTGAAAAAGAAAATGGCGAGATTTATGGGAAATTACAATAAGGACAGTCCCAATCCCTCTTTCCACCAACACAAAGATATTACTCAATCCCAAAAAGGTTATTTGAACCTTCCGTTCCTCCACCTCTAACAATGCCACCCATTTTTCCAACACCATCTGCTCAGATTCATCATCATCATTGATAACATCTAAATCCCTTTATGATCGTACCGCTAATGTAGCATTATCTTCTAAAATTAATGCAGCCGAAATGATTTCGATACATGCTGAAGCTATAGAATTCATTTCCAGAATTAAAAGTCACTTAAATCTACCATGGACATCACGATAGCAATCTCTCTTAACATTAGCAGAGTCATCCCATAAAATAATAAGCAAAAAGGATAGTAACAATTAAGATAAGAAAAAAGTAAGAAAAATGGCGAAAATATGCTTTTCAAACGGGTTAACAATTGAAACATTGAATATAAATACTGAGACGACGTTCATAAATTAATAGCTGAGTTACACGTATTATGTGCTGAAAAGAGAGCCGGAGACATCGAACTCGATAACGAAATTATGGCAATTGTTGAAGAACTAGCTGAAACAGGATACATACAGATGCCTGAAAGTGACCATTTTCTAAAAAAATATATGATTATTTTCGTAAAAATGATCATTTCAAGCATGAATATCGGCAAGTTTGGTCGTTATACATATGGTGAAAGAGAGCTTTTAGGTATTGCAATAAGGGTGAGCCACGTATAGGCTTCAAGTTAACCGATGATGGGAATTTTGATATTCAAAACAAACCTTTAACTAATATTGGAAAACCATTACAAGATTCTGATGTTATTAACAACAAATATTTAAATAAAGTTATAAGTCAAAAGACACCTTAACCTTAAAACAGAAGTGAATCTTTTAGCTGCAACTACAACCTATGACAGCGATTTACGAGAGTATATTGATAATTATGTCATGCTAACAGTGCAGTTAATGCGAATAAAAATACAGCACTTATCAAGTCTCAAGTAGATGATGCGCTAAGTGTTTCGAAAGATCATAATGATGTTAATTGGGATACACTTATCGAATTAATCTTGAAATATGTAGAAACGCCAAGGCGTCAAAAATTATACTAACGAACGTTTATCAGTAGAGAACCAATACGTTTTCAACGATATTAAAACAGTGAATGATCGGTTAACTTGCCTCATAAAGCTTTTACAAGTATCCAAGAACGACTTGTAAAAGTTTAGTGTAGATTGGAATCATGTATAAGAAGCAGACTGTGCATAAACCAGTTAGAAGAAATTTCCCTAAGAGGCGCACCGTCGTAAAAGGGTTTGATGATCTTTGGCAGGCGGACTTGGCGAAATTCTTACCTTAATCTAAGAAGAATGATGGATTTAAGTACAGTTTGTTGGTGATAGATACGTTTTCCAAACTTCTATGGGCCCCACCTTTAAAATCTAAGGGTGCTCGCGAAGTGGCCGAAAATGTGAAATCAATACTTGTAGCGAGTCGTAGAACACCTGAAAGCTTATAAACCGATAATGGTAGAAAGTTTTAAAATCAAAAATTTTATGCACATATGAAATTATTTGGAATTAATCATTAATCAACGTACAATACAGTTAAATATGTCATGGCAGAACGAGCTATTCGAACAATAAAGTGTGAGCTATATATGAAATTTCATTTAAATGGTAATTTTAAATGGATAGATATTTTACCGGAAACAACCGATGCACACAACAAACGAAAGCCTAGGACGATAGGTCGCGCCCCTGCAAGTATAACACCTAACAGTAGTTAAGATCACATTTATGATACTCAAATTAGACTAATTAATAAAAGACAGCGGTTTAAAGTTGCAGATGTAGTTCAAATAAGTAAATATAAGGGTGTCTTTGAGAGGAATTTACACCGAAGTGGTCAGCAGAACTTTTTCGCGTATCAAAAGTTCCAAACACAAATTCCGTTACATACATGGTTGAGGATATGTAGAATGGATCGATTCTCGGCAGTTTTTACGAGTTTGAGCTTCAAAACTGAAAGTATCCCGATGTTTACTTAATAAAAAAGATCTTAAGACGACGCCCTCGAGACAATACGCTTCGGTGAAGTGGTTGAGTTTAAAAATCCGACATGGGAACGAGAAGAAAATGTTTCGGCTGAAACTATTAAAATAAAATACCATTGTTGTATATTTGCTAATTACTGCGTAGTGCAGTATATCGCACACTACTGGAACAACTATTATATATACTTCTATCATATTTGTATATTTTTAAACTTATTTTATATTTTTCATTTTTATCTTTTCATGTATTTATAACACTGTCTTAACCACTTTCTAAATAAATAAAACAAAATTTGAGGAGAAATAATATCATCATTCACATGTTTTTATTATAAAGAGAGCTATTATTATACTAAATAACAAAAATCGCGTAAATTAGCATCTTTGAGTTGTATTAAAAATTGCTAAATATCGATGTTAAATTTACAATATAATCTAAACTATACCGAAAAAGGTAAAATTATGTAATATTTACAAATAGAGAAGGAATTTACAAAATGATACGTAGACACTATATATTAATTAACTAAAATTAAAGAGTAAAGTATTTAATCATCAATTATCAGACGCCCTCAAGCAAACGTGCTACACCCATCCGAACATATAAACCGTTTGTCACCATTTACACTTAATGCAATTTTACACTCATTAATCATGTAAATTTGGTAATTTGGTGTTTATGTATTCTGAAAAGTTTCTCTAATATTTTGTTTAATCACACGCCTTTTCACGCCCTTACCTTTCTTCGTCCATTCGATGCAAACATCGTTCATAGAGTATGTGCGTAATTTAGGGCGAAGTGCAACCATTTAGTGAAAAAATTTCCCAGCGGCTTCATCCTTCATTAATCTTACTATGGCTTTTTTAGTAGATGGATATTATATTCATTATCGGACTTCAAATTACGCGTATCAAATCAACCGATATTGGTATTCATGTCCTTATATAAATCATCGCTTTAAATAAGTAAACTCAAGCTTCAGTATCGGTATAGCAAAGTATTGCATGATCTTCATAAGTCGATTTAATTTAATCGTAAAAAAGTTGTGCATTAGGAACTTTGATAATTCCAACGCGAAACCGGCGTAAATTGGTTTATTATATACTACTTTAACCTTTCCAATTGAATAGTAACCAAATTTTCAGTGAATATCGAGACGCTTTTCATATTCACTCTTGCTACAAGGCTTTCGGCACCGATTCTTTTACCAATATCCTGATTTACCAGTTTGATGTCGACGTTCTTCGCCGTCTTACCATAGATACTATTATTCATTAATTCGAAAAGGTCTTTTTCAAATTCATTCCTAGCACATTGTCGTAAATTTAAATTCAAATCAATTGGTTGTTTTAACCATGCGTATTGATTAAATTTCAATAGGCGATGAACTTTTGCGATTTGTAGTCTATGTTTCAGCACTTGTCTGAGTGCCTTATAATGTATAACGTATTTCTCCTTATTATATAGATTTGGAATGAGTTTCTTATTTTTAAATTCCGATTTAGGTGGTGTGATATTTTCCGGTAGGAATGGCAAATAATTATGACCGTGATTGAGGTGAGTGGGATATTTGATGTCTACCTCCAAGAAATTATCCTTCAAGCGATTTATCGTCAGTTTAGAAATGTTGAAATTTGAGATTTAGGTTTCATTCAGCTATAAAAATCTGCTATATGATAATAGTTGTGACATTGCCCACCCATAGAAATTATGTCCATCCCAGCATGCTAAATATGTTGAAGGATGATTCTGATTAAACGTCTTCATATATTTATTGTTAGCTTAGGTTAGCATCAGTGAATAATTCCAACTCTACCTATGTGTATTCCAGCATAACTTCCCAAATAAGCCCCGCTATTGTAAAATGTCGAGACAGATCAAGCTTGTATCTAGGCAGAGAATTCTAAATTGCTCAAATATAACGCATAGTAACAAAATAGATTTTTAGGTATAAATTAGAATGAACACCTACATTCTCGCAATTAAACGTAAGAAATACGTTTAGCACATGCTCGCTATCGATAATATCCTCATTATTTAGAGAATTATAGAATTTTTGTTTAGGCGGCACAGTTGGTTCATTTAAACGTTCGAATGAACTTATATGGGAACATACCCTTCCTTGTTGTTAAATTAAACTCCTCCCTTGTAGCAAAGAACTTTCGGATTCACATAAATGCTCAATGTTCAAGTTTCTAGAGAGTTTATCTAAGGAAGCACTCATAAAATTAAATGAATCTAAAAATCGTAGTTTCGTGTAAACCTTATGGATGTTATACCTTTTATTCGTATATTTATCAACCTATAACGACTCTGTGAATGAGATATATTTTTCCTTATTTTCAGGAATAATTTCTATTTGCCCTTTATTGCATCCTAATTCCTTTATAAATAAGTGGGAATCATAATTTCACATATTATGAAAAAATATGGGGATCATTTTCGATATCTTATAGTTTGAATTACATTTAGAATGCGCAGCGCCGACAAATTTCGATATGAGGTGCTAATGGTCTGCTACATTATCTGCGGAACTCAACTTTCTTTCACAAATATAAAAAATTTCGGTTGTGCCAAATGCATGTTGTTCCTGCGTATTTAGTTGTTGCATTGGTTGTACTATTTTTAAATGATCATATAGTCGTTTAATATCTGCATGGAGTCTATCCATTAATACTTTGGTGCAGTATTCACCTGTGTATCTTTCATAATAGCTGTAATAGTCAAAATTATATGGGATGTGGGTTTTATTTGTATAACTATTGCAAGAATTGGGAAAGCTTGTATGAATTGGCCATTGAAGTGATTGAAGATCAACACTTACAACAAATGGAACTTTCATTTTCTTTTATCATAAGTTTTACTATTCTCATTAAATTCGATACCATATACATTTATACTTATATTATTGCCATTTTCAAATTTATGTCCTTGATCTCAATTAGAAATTCCAATCCTACTGTATTGGTTGCTTCTGAGTTATGGGGGTAAGATGCGGTTCTCTGTGGATAGAAGATCGTGTTCGACGGGATGTAATGCAGATGTTTGTTTTAATTGATTCTGCTTTGGCAGTTCAATATATGATGAACCTCTAATAGGTGTATACTTATTAAATTTATCTCCATCCACTATATTTGATTTGAATTTCGTCGCTCTTTGTTTTCATGGTGTATCATAACTCATCATATATGTTTGATATATCATTCAAATTACGAGTTACCACGGTGTATTTGGTATTGAATGATTTTAAATCACCGAGAGGATTTTTGTTGTGAAATATAGTAACCAAACAGTTCCACATTAAATTTAATTCCACTTTGATACGGTTGTAATATTATATCTATTACATTAATTATCGCAGATTTAATGAAATCTAAAATGTTTCGAATATTAATTCCACTACCGTCATTCCTATAAATGGCAATACTATGTTTAAAACTAGTTTCTAATTCCAATGCATTAATGGTTATATGGTTTAGCGATTACCTCTAAATGTTTTTGTGGTATTAAGTGACCCGAGCATTTTAATAGGGATATGAATAACTCATCATAAGTTTTACATTGACATATTTTCGATTGCGAAGGTCCATAAGTTTCAGTGGTTGTTAATTAACCTTCTTTGCCGGTTATTGCACTTCGCTCTGACTTGAGCGGTTATTGCGTAGATAAGTAGCCAATTTCATTCCATTAGTCAAACTCTCTCCACACATTTCACACACTTGCGATGATCCATGTTGACTCGCAATATGTCATTTTAAATTATCCATACGCGTGAATTTTAAATTGCAAATTACGCAAGGCATGTTTCGCCACTCGTATATGTTTTAAAATGACGCCTTAAATTATCATTTCTGTTAAATGATTTAACACACTTAGTATATGCGAACATTGCTGCTGCAGCTGTAACAAAAAATTAATTTTAAGAAATAAAGCATATTTAAAATTTATCGAAGTTTATATACTGCTTACGATAAAATTAGAAGAGGGAATTAAAAAATATACTTACATGATATAGTTGTATACAAACATTCAAAACTTTAAAAAATCACTACAAACAGAAAGATTCGATCACTTTAGGGTGAGCACAAATAACTGAAACTGCATGTCGCATGTAGCGTTTATACAATCAGTAACTCTCAAATCGCGAGACAATACGTTTTGCATAAATACCGAATTTTACTATTAAAATTGGCAGAATAAATTTTGATAAACTTCTAGAGTGCTTTAAAAAAACACTAAAGCTTGCAATAGAAAATAGTTCAAGGGAAGAACTTTTCCTATTTTTGCTTTTATAAAATACGAAAACTACATCCTTTAAATTTCTACGTTATTTATATAAATTGAAACATCCTCCTATAGTTACCCTGAAACTCTTAACATTAGGTCTGTTTGTTATATTGCAGTTGTCAACATCAAATTGCACCGGTATGGTGTACCAAAGAAACCGTATTCATTAATCAGCCATGTAATTGCACAAGCTTATGTACAATGATGCGATATGCGAGTAATAATCAGACCTATTAAGTATGCTATTAATCACAACTAAATGTTTCAGAACATTTTTTTTCATTAACGAAAGAGGATTATAACTAATAAATAGTTCCCGCAATATCCAACTAAGCTTTATTAGTTTGATTTTTAATGCATTGTTGGTATAAATAATAGATTTTAATGGACAAGCTATTTCAACTAAAAAAGTTTACTACAGTGCTAATATAACTTGAAATTAATGATATTTATGTACTTAAACTTCATTTGTAAACAGTGTATTGTCTTTATTTGCCTTTTACTAGCAATGAAATTATATAATTCAGAAATTATCACGAATATAAGCATTCATAACGATATAACAAAAATATATTCTTCTGTAATTCAGAAATGTATAACAGATTATTTTGCTTTCAAATAAGCATCTTATTTTCGGATTAAGTATAATAAAGTCGTAACATTACAATTTTCATTGCACTTTCCTATTTTAAAATTATTATTTACTTAGCCCTACAGCCAACGCGACGTCGATGTTGTGCATTGTATACAAAAATAGAATTTAATAAATTCAACAGTCATTCAACATAAGATTTTTATGTTAATATTTAGTGCCGCCTTATCTGGCATAAATTAATTATTGAGCATGATACTGCAATTCTTAAAGATACTGGGTAGTGAAATTAATTTTTTATTTAAATTTAGTTATTTTGAACCTGCATGTATGTATTCCAATGTTTTGTATTACAGCATCTTGTGTTAACATATCAGATTTCTATTCCTTGTCATTGAGTTTTACGCCAGAAAATAAGAAATAAAGAATAATATTTAATTAATTATACTGTTCAATTGCTTACGCAATTTTGACGATGTTATTCAATTATCGACTTCAGTTTTATCTAAATCCACACCAAAGGTAATGTTCCAGGTTGATGTCTTACAACCGATAAATTTCAACGAATCACTGCGATAAAGTCCAACTGTTATTTTCTGCTTCCATCTTAATTCTGTGAATTTTAATATCGTTTATAAAATTCAATTCATCATACTTTTAATCAATGGTAGTGCTTTTTACGTTATCACCAGGATTCACTAGTTCAAGCTACTTTACGTAAACTTATTAATAATTAATTATACGTTTAACATAATTATATCATCCATCAATTCTTTTTGTTGTGAAACATGCAAACCTGTTCCTTTCTATTAAATTTTAGCATACAAATCATATATTTAGTATTATCAAATTGTAAAATCTAATTAGCTAAAGACATTTAATTGGATCAATTAAATATAGTCATCTTATATAATAATATAATAATATTTTTATAGACCTTTGTTTATTCAAACAAATGCCTAAGTTTCGATTAATGAGATGTTAAATCCATAATAGAATTTAGTTTATGAAAACAAATTACGTTGCATTAAAACTTTTACATTCTGATATAAAGAGCACTATTCAACACTTATACAAAAGGCCTGTAAAAATTTTTAATAAAGTACAAAATTAAACAAGCACACAGATCTATTGACCCAATTCAACTATGAATCGTATTTTATAACGCATAATATTTCGTACTCCATTCAGTTTCTTTTTCTATAAGGAATTAAATAAGTTGTTTGGCTGATGTTACCGTAAAAATTCTAATGTATTGTTTCATAGTTATATACCTGCACTGTTTTCCTTTCCTATAAATCTATTATACGAAATATACCTATCTTTTTCAATAGAACGTCCTGTATATTATTATACCTTCGAGTATTACCAATTTCTGGGACTTAGATATAAAATAATTAATCTTTCTTACTTTTAAAAATATTAGACATAAACAATGTAAGAAGCCTTTTCATTGAAATAGCAGTGACTGTGATTAAACAAATCTCAAACTGAAAATAATAGAGATAGCAATTAGCTTATTGATAAATATCATTTATTTAATCAAATATACTTATACACGCATTCTTGGTATGTTGAATAACACAACAAACAAAATCTGCATGCGTCATTAAAAATATTGCAATGTATGCTAGAAACTAACGGCGATAACAATACTCAAACAATTTATGAATGACTAGAGTGGTCGAGGCTTCATTCAACTGAAAACTAAAATTGATTAGACCCCTTTGTAGTACGTATCAATATATTACTAATGCGACGACCCTTATTCCCAGACACCCTGTATGTGCTTCATTTCATATCATTTAGCGTTTTTATTTGTGTATTGATACGATTTTTCTTTAGTAGTACATAAAAAATTGTAATCTAACTTTTAGAACTTAATTTATTACAAACACTATGAAATTTTTTCTATTCAAGCAAGTAGGCCTTGGGAATATCGTTTCCGCAACAGTACTTGTTCGATTCTTGGTAACCACCGAATATATTTGTTTGTTAGTTTTGAACAGACCACTTTAATTATTTCAATTTCAAAATTAGTTTTATATAAATTTGATACAATTTTGGTGTTAAAGGACTTCAATAATTTAGTTGCTAGAGTAATAACGTTATTGTTTTTAGTTTGTGCAAAATGGAATTGAATTTGATCAACTTCAACTTAAAATATTTACAATATAGTAGTTAATTAAAATTTAAAAAAATTGAGCATTTGTTATCAGCGCCTATCTGATACCCTTTTTAAATATTATAAAGATATTTCCGCTACACGATAGGACAAAAGTGTAATGTAACAGAACCATATAGAATAAATTAAATTAAATTGATAGAAAAAGATGAACTGAAGAGTTTGTTATAAAATACCTTGCAATTAAAATTATGTTTAAACGGTGGTTTCATATTATATGATACTTGATCTTGAACGTTATCATCGACGCCCCGTACTTGGCTGACGTTGGGCCAATTCGTACCGTTTTCATTTTAATTGAAGAATTTTTGAGGAACTCTCAGTACAGCTATGTCCTCGTTCTAGTTTGTACGGTTCGTATTTCCATAATCGCTAAATGTATTAAAAGTTTAAGAGTGTTCTTTGTGAGATTGTGTATCCTCGGTAGTAATGACCTTGAGAAGTATTTTATGTTTACTTAAAAAGAGGCTATCTTCCTTAAGCAATTGGCATTTAATTTGCGGTAAACTTATCGTCAAAATTTCTACGAACAGCAATAATCGCAGATCGCTAACGTGATCCGTCTCTGACCATAGGCCCAAAAATTGAGAGAAAAGGAAAGGTTCGCAGAGGTTCTATAATTGAAATAAATTAATAAATAGATAAATAAATCGTTTACCATTCACATAAAAATGGTTACGAGACATTAAAACGTACTTCTAGGATTTGATTTCTAAATCACAGCCGAATTCATTAAAATTAAAATTATTCAAGTTATTATAGCTAAAGGCTTAATTATTTCATTAATAACAAAAACATTTATCTGGTGAATTATCGTAAAAGACTACGAGGTCTTTTAAAGCTAAAATAATATGCAATTGAATGAAATTTTGTATAGCGACATTTTTTAAAATGCATAGAGACCATACACCCACTAAGTATTAGTTAATAGTGAACCTAAAAGATTCATTTCCATGCTGCTCCTTATTAATGCGCACGATTAAAATAGATTCTGCATTTGATTTACATCGCTGGAGAGTATGCTTTCCAACGAATATGACGTTGTTACCATTTTAAAGAGCATCCACGCAAATTTCAGGAACTACGATTAATGAAGATGGGAAATTTTTAAACTCCAAACATAAAAATGGAGATGAGGCCAAGAATGGGAAAATTAACCCGGGGAAAAATATTAATGGACGTACCTATAGGGATTCCTTATTTAAATCAAATCCAAAACTATATAGATGCGTTCTACACAATAGTTTTAAATTCAATATTCTTGTGCAACAACTACTTAACAAAATTAAATGAAACTAAAAAATGATTTAAGTTCTATGAGCGCTTGTATAACATAATTTAAATGGAAATCAGGTTAAACTATAAAGTGTAAAAATATTTGTAAAGCAACATGGTTGTCAGGCCACAACTTCGTTTATCTAGTAGGTATTAGACTGGTAGTGAATAGCGTATTATACCAAAGCTGGAGGCACTGCTCATTTCATCAGCCCAGTTAGAAATATTATGACATTTTCGATTCTTCAAACCTGAGGTTGGCAGTTAGTCACGTCCCTGTTTACAAATTCGGCCAAAACCGTTAAGGTGCAATGTACAGGGTATTTCAGATAATATGGCATTCCTTAATAGGAATGAAAGCAGGCACTATGGACGCCCCGTAAAATTAAAAGCAATACGAATACTAAAAATTCCTTATCTTTAATAACGACGGGTCGACTATACACATGCTTTCAAATATACAAATATCATCAAGTAAGTATTTCTTACTAAATAAGCATTTCCGTAGTGGAGCAGAATTGTACGTGTTTATTTTAACTTTCGAAGCAGACGCATAAAAACAAGACAGTAAAATGATACGCTTTTGTAAATGTCAGTGACCGATATTTTGATAAACGAAATTATGCCAGTTTACGTCGGTTACTAGATGCGTTTCGTTATCTAACCAGTGTTTTAATAATAAAAGTTAAATCTCAAATTGTGCCCATCTACACCGTGTATAACTGATTGGTGCTTTTATATTAGTAAAATTGTGCACAGGTCTGTAATAATGAAACTTATAGAGGTATGACTCAATTAATATGGATTTAAAGACTAAAATTAAAAATTATATTAAGGGAAATGAATCTGTAAGCGAATTAACATACTTTAACTTTTTTTATTATTGGTAGTTTCGAAGGCAATTTCACAAAAATGATACTAAAGCAATTTATAATAATGTAGCTGAAATTTTTAAGGCAATACAATTGGCCGTTTAGATAATTAATTGCGTACCCAAAGAAAATGTTAGGTAAAACTGTTTTGAAAGTTTTAAAACATAAGGTAATTAATTACATTAAGGCTGATCAATAAGATGGTTTTAAAGATATCAACTATTAAAGTATTCCTCTAATATCACTTTATTAAAATTGCTTTTGAAACAGCGTATAAAACAATTTTTGATCATTCTAAGTCGAATTGGGAAAATTATTATGCCATTCCTCTGATACTGTTACAAAACCAACTAGAAAGATCTAAAACGTGTCAAAGTGTTTAAAATATTTTTATTTTAAACGTGGGATGATGTCGCGCAATTTCAGAAATGAAAATAGATCTTTAGGTGTAAAATTAAAAAATGTCAATAAATAATTGCTTAAGCTGTCCTTACTTTTAAACACATTTTCTTAGTGCGATGCATGACTAAACTCTATTATTATTATAACCAGTTATTAATAAATAACTACTTCAGAATTGTTAAAAGAATTGTATACATTATTGCTAAATTCTTTCAATTGCGTGAAAGGGCAATCACCTTATCCTGTTATTTGTTGCAGTAAACAAATCGCAATGTGCCTACTACAGCTGTAAAAGTGTGTTACTGTAAATTGATACTGTTAGGTATGTCAGTTATAATTTTAGGAATGATTTAATAGTTTCAGTCTGTATGCAACCATAGGCGGCTCGTTGTGCTTAATTAGAAAGAAAGACTTTTTTTTGTATTCGTATTACTTTTAACTTTACGCTTATTGGGGTGTATGCAGGCTCTACTTTCGTACCTTAAAAGAAATGTCATATTATCTGAAACACCCTATATATACGATGCGTAGATAACACTCGCTCTTGCTCAGTAATTTCGATAGGTTGGGTATGGGCTAGTTTATTGTGAATATTTTCCTAAAAGATAAGTAAACAAAATGCAGAAAGCTAATTGAAAAAAAATAAATAAAAATCAGTAGTAGTGATTGTCTCTTTGGTACAGATAAACGAGAATCAATTCGACCCTATTAATGGTTCAGGTGAAAAGCTTATATTCTAATTAAGTAAAGAGGGCAGGAAACTTAAATAAAATCAGCAATTCAGTAAGCAAATGGGATAAGTTACATTCAATTCAAATAAATTATCATTTTGACACGTACACAAACAAATAGCGTTGCAATGACTAGGTCTATTTCAATTAATTCAACTACAAAAGTTATTAAAATTCTTACAAATTACAGTTCATTAAAATACAATCATTCACTATTATAAATACTACTTATTAAATTATTTAACGTGAATTATCCTGTATAAAAATATATTTATAAAGATACTAATTCACCAAATAATTTTCGTATCTAAAGATCAGCTGTTCGTAAATGTATTGATATATTTTAGGGCTTCTAAGATTTCGTAACTTTAGGAGTATATATCATTTAAAAATACTTGCTAATATTTATAATTACTACTGACTGGAAGGTATTATAAAATAAATTATTAAATCTTTAGTGATTTTGGTGGTTCCATATATTTAACTTTTTTAACTTCGGTAAGATTGCAAAATTGATAAAAAGGGTATTGAGTACGCTAAATAATACAGTTCCTACAGCAGTTTACAAGAATCGCTTGTTATCTATTCTAAGCACTTATATAGATAGATATATTTTATGTTTACATGAATCTTAAATAAATTAAATTCGATGGTTTAGAAAATCGCAACTGGTAAAAATTTAATTACCAAGATTTATTATTAGTGATCTATAATTTAGCTCCCTAGAATTCATGATTTGACAAATTATTCCACACTTTGAGACACCCTGTCTCCAAAGACAATCAAAGTTCATTTCTTTCTATATGAATTTCGCCTAGCTATCTCCAATGAGCATTGTATTTGACTTAATTATCAATTGCGAAAGTAAAATAATGCAATCTTCTTAAACCAAGCAATCTCAAATGATTAGATATTTAAAAACGCTAAAATAAATTTCTCAGCGGGGTACGCAAAGGTAAGCCTTAAACTTCAAACTAAATATCACAATAAAGTCAATAAACTTCTAGCACTAAAGAATATGAAATCATTCTAAAGATTTCAGATTATGGTTACGAGGACGATTCGAAAAGTTTCGAACGAAGTATCGAAATTATTGCAAGTACCTAAATTAATCGTTACAAGTTGCTTCATTGGGGTTCCCTCATCTCTAAGTTAGTTATTTTTTAAGCTTTTCTTTTATACTAAATTTAAGAATTATTTAACAAGTCGTTTTTAGTTTTTATTGTGTCAAATAAATAAAACAAACTCTGATCTATACAGAGGATGTAGTTTTTCCTATGTATGTATGTAAGCTACAATAATTGTCATTAGTGTACGTGATAATACAAAATCTATAAGTTTACACTTTTCTCTTGACAATGGTTAAAAGTTTTCTATTTCTAATAAAAAATACTTATAAACTTACCTAATCTTCACTGAAGTCTCCTTTATACATCCCTATAAAAAAATGTAATTAAAATATACCAGTACACTTAAAATAGTATATTCTTTATAGTCATTCCACAAAAAAATTTCTTAAAAATGTTTAGTCAAAAACGTGAATCAAGTTTAAAATTGGTTTAAACTCATTAACTTGATTCCATTTAAAATTTTCCGCTTATTTCAATTCCAAATTCATATTCGAAATTTATTGAGACTGAAAAGTATTACCAATTCTGATTAAAAATTGTAGGAAAGTTATATAAATTTAGTATTATCGATAGGCTAAGCTAAATTTGACAATCGACTATTTGTGGTAGTTTGTTTTGTAACGTTTACACGACCCTTAAGAATTACGCGAAACGCGATTCAAAAGAATTCAGATTAATTCTACGCATTTTACGCGATATTCTTAGAAACGG
>JAHWXV010477544.1:0-15019 GCA_024586415.1 Phrixothrix hirtus | reverse complement strand
ATATATATATATATATATATATATATATATATATATATATATATATATATAAACTTATCTATCGTATTTTAGAAAGACTGCATAAAATTATAAGATTTGTTGAAAATATTCTTAGCAATTGTCATAAAAACTACTTAAAGACCAGTTCCCTAAAACAACATTTTTCCTACTGCTGGTGGTTACCTTAAACATATTTCAGTGTATTATAATTTAAACAATAATAAGCTAGAAAAGGAAGCGTATATTAAATTACAAAAATATTATACAATTTTTTAGAGTACCCTACATAAAATGAAACGTGCAAATTTATTTCCAATACCAAAAAAGGTTTCTATGATTAATGCTTTTTACAAATGTAATGGCACCATTTAATAATAGATTACTTTTATAGAATCGTTTACTTTGTTGAAAACTAAATGTGCTTTAGTATTATAAAACGATTGATATCTATTACAAATATAATAGAGTAACAGGATTGTATTTTACCTTTATATTCTAAGTTGCTAATAAATTATTAAGGCATCTATTTAAGTCTGCCTAATAAATTAAGTATTGTTTATATGTGTATGTATATTTAAATTAATGATTAATTATTTATTTATCGCATAGTTTTAGAAACCACATACATAACGTATATGAAGTTAAGTGTGATTATTAATGCTTTATTATGCAAAAACAAATTTTATATGTGAAAAAAGTTGTTATTTATTACATAATCAGTGCGTTTATGTTTCCCACAAAACTACAAAATGTGTATCAATGGTAGCTACAGCTAAGCGAACGAAATAAGTGCAAACAATTTTGAAAGTAGGAGTATGTAAGCAAAGGACCGATATTAAAGTCTGAAGGAAATTTAAATGACGGGATCAACGCATGATGCAAGATTCTGGGCAATTGTGTAGGTCAGCCCATAATGTTAATGCGGCACGTTTGTTTAAAATTGTTCATCAAACTCGGCATTTTCTTCGAAGTTGACCCTTCAGTTTGAAATCTCCTTCTAAGCTCTTTTCCAATTCCATTGCCTTCCTTTACTTGATTATCTCGGTTGTTGAGCATTTCCTGCATTTATTATAAACAACAAAGGTTATAAATATAACCTCATATTTTTCGAGCACAAATTAAATTCAGTTGAGGTACACTATCTAAATCTACATATTACCGTAATCTAAATTAATTTATTAGTTTCATGTAGTGCAATGGTTAATTGTTAGTGTTAGTGCTAGGTTGCTTAAAATCAATTTGAAAGACTTTGTAAATACCTAGACATAAAATTTTCGTTAATTTATGGTTAGTGGATTAATTTCAACTTCAATTTTTTCCAAATTATACGTAAAAGATATGACGGCGTGCTTGTACTTCATGACATTTACTTATCGGGTTTAGGATATAAATATGGAACTACGGAGTTTTCCCTTTAGATCTATTAGCATTTCAAGATCATTCTCCACATTAACAGTTGCCTCAAAGAAATGCGAGTCAACCAAATCACCTCCGTGAATACCAGCCTACACTGTGACACCAGGAACATTAAATTCTTCTATAATGGTTATGTGAGGGTTTTCACTTGACTAGTAAACACAATTGTGAGGATTAATTTGCCACTGTAATTTGAATTGCGCTTCATTACTCCAGAAAATGGATCGATAAAAACTGGCGTTGTCTTCCGCTCACTCAAGACACTATTCGCAAATTGAAGCATACGATCAGGATCGTTCTCAGTTAAGGCATGCAGGAAACGTCGTTGATAACAACTGAAATGCAATTTCTTTGACATGCGACGCAAACTACGTTCAGATAACTCAAGCTCGTGAGATGCACGGCGAGTAGATTTGTAACGAGGAAATTACGTTTGTATACTTTGTTTGGAGCTGCCATACCATGGCGACGTGAATCCACTCACCGACAGTCGTATACTGATAAGACGCAGCACGGCAGCGGAGGCATTTTGCTGAATCGCGTACGGTGACTCTCGGCATTACATCAGTCAAAATTGGCGCAGTTGTCTTTTGTTAGCTAACTTTTGCCGCACCCTGTATTATATAAAGCCAAAAACAGTTGTCAGAAGTATTAAAACAATTTTGTGTTTATAAACTTACATTTAGATCAATTCCTCATCATCCTCGGGGTGTTAATTAATAACAATATTCGCAGATTACATAATTGTAAGCCACCAAAGAGAAAAAAGAGATAACACTCGGTATAGATATTTAAATATTGAAATTTATTGTAAAAGTTAATGGCGCCATTATGACTGGAAAAGAAATGTATATTTTTTTTAGGCACATCATAATAAAATAAAGTTAGATTATAACAGTTAATTGACTGTTCATTTCTCAATTTTTTTTAAATTGTAGTTGTGGAAAATAAATATAAATTTAAATTTGGGTACAACTTTGGTAAGCTAATTTTATATAATGAAGTTTATAAGAATAATAAACATTATTTCATCCAGCCATTTTCTAAATAAATTTCACTGTTTAAATAATTTTACCCAAAGACACCTCTTTTTAATTTTTTGATAGCTCACAAATTATGTAACCAAAAGTTATCATGAGGATGATTAAGAATTAATTGAAACGTAAGTGCATTAAAATAAAATTTTTAAACATTTCCGACAATAGAAAAATTAATAAATTATTTTTGTATATGATTTTGATGTTTTTAATTCGTGCCTTATCTAATTTTGGTTTTGTATCTCGAAGGTATTTGACATAAAAATTAATACTTTATAAAATATTCGAGAATTCTCTGAAATATTGAAATGACGCTTAATTGGTATTTTAAAAAATTATTCCAAATAAGTATAAGAAACAATCGGAATCCGTATTATTATTTGTAACAGATCTAGTATATCAAAACTAGTTTTGCACAAATTTTGATTCACTTACTAAATACAAAAGTTGAAACACTAACCGAATTCTGGAAATTGAGTGATTCTAAAGTCACTGTTAGCTTTGACATTAATAGTTTGTCTTTACGATAATCTCTAACTTCAAGATCAACTATTACTAATGTATTATCATGCGGAAATATGAAAGGAAACATACATTAATCGTTTTCATGGGTAAAGGAATACAGCAGAAACAAGGATGATTGACAATTTTCGCAAAAATGTATACAACTGCCTGAAAGAGACTTAGAGTTGCAAACGGATGATTTAGATGGTCTCTGACCGAGTAAAATGAAATCAAAACATTTAAATATTCCCCAGCTAAGGAACCTATGCCACAAAATTAAAATTAACAAGCTGAGGATTTTTGCAAGCCTCATTGTGCAACTGTAATTTGTTTGCATGTTACTTTCTCAAATATTCGCAACTTTTTCTACCACCACTTTGACAATAAGGCGTTTGTTCCAATGGGTATTACTCCACACAACGTAGAAGCGTAATATCAAAGCGATAAATAATCGCTAAAAATTGCGGGTTGGTCAAATCTATTCAATTAATTTACTCTGTGAAAGGAAGAAGTCCTAAAAGCACTTATAAGTCAGTCTAATCTGAAAACAATAAATTTAAATTGTTAACTAGTGGCACCAAGGCAAATACAAGGTTCATTCAAGTTCTAAGGTCTACCTATTTTTCTAAAGTACTCCAGAAAGCAGAAACTGCAGTCATTTCTCATCGTAATCGTACTGTACGCGTACATATTTTTTATACTGCTGATGGTACGATTTCAGGGCCGGCGCAAACGTTTACTTAGGGTTTACTTGTGTCCATTGATGCAACAACGGAATGATTTCAGATGGGAGTGGAGCATATACAACCACTTCAAACATGCTGTCGTTGAAAAACTTGTGAATACAGGCTGGGGGATTAGGAGCAGCATTATCTTAATGAAAAAGCACAGCTACAGCATTTTTGGGCCTTTTTTACAGTTTGGGAAGGAACTTCCTTCGTAATATATCTTCGTATGTTGCACCCGTCATTATAATACTATGGCTGAGTCCGAGGCTTCTTCGGACTGCTTTTATATGACACTCGGCCTACCGTACGTTTTTCATTTCTATAACGCCTTCGCCGCATGTCTCACCTAATGCCACGCAAGTGAAGAGATCTGATAATCACACGATATTTTTCGAACGTAAACGTCGCCATATTTAATATTTAAAGCACTTATGTCGTTTCTCAGCGCCGACACCACGAGTTGTTAACGAATATGATAGCGCTGCTATCTGGTCTCCTTTTATCTAACGAATAACCGTGTCTTTTTAAACAGCTCGTTTCTATTTTTCGAAAAAATTAGACCTTCAATACACCTCGTATATCCCAGTGACAGACGTAAACTCTTTTAGAACTTCCGGCAAATAAATATGAGGCACTACCTGAGTTTTTAAATTACCCAATCTAAATCCCGCTTTTTATTGAAATCGATACTATTTATTTTTCAACTGATAACTAATTAAGAATTCTTGCTTACTTCTAGTTTCACATACCATGAACTGATATAATGGCAGGAATTAATCATAAGTTAAAACGTTTTGCATCAGTGATGTTTATTTTATTTATAAATACTTATAAATAAATTTTAAATTGTTTAGTAATGTTCAAATTTTTTAATTAACTAATATTCGATATTATTGTAATCAAAAAATCGTAGGGATTTCAAAAATTGCTAGTCACATATAATTAATTAAGTCAAAGCAATTTCATTTTTATATTAGTTTTATGAATAACAATTAAAATTTTATCACATTACAGGTTTACTTAAAAGGCAAAAAGTCTCCTTTAAGGGGGCGGCTAATCCGTTTAGGTTCTGAAATGCGTAATCACGAAATGGAATAGAAAATTTTATGTTATTTTTTTAACATGTAAAATTTTATTAGTAAATTATAATTTAGTTTTTATTCTCAGGTTTATTAATAAAAAATTGACAGGGTTTGTAAAATAATACTTCGCATTTCAAATGAAACTGAGGTAGTTTCAATGTAATATATTATTATATTTTTACAGAAAATATAAAATTGTTACTTTAAAGTCAAATTGATTGCAGTGAGTAATTATTGAAATTTATCCTAATTATTTTTCGCCTAAAGCAAGCCATCATATTCACCTGATGTTACGGATTACAAAGGATTGAAATAAATACATTTAAAGTCTAATGCACACAACGAAATTTTGTTAAACTTGATAAATTGCCAAAAATAGGTGCCCCGTATGTATTTACCGGAAATGTACTTTAAAAGAATACGTTAACTTCGTATCGAAATATACAATATTCCATATTCAGTACTATTAAATTGGGAAAACGTTCAGCGTTAATATTTATAATTATTGGACAAAAATCAAAATATATAGAAATTATTAATTAAAACAAGGTTGCCTGAATATCACAAGTGTAATAACCAATAAATTATTCAAAAGTAAAACATAGTATACATCTGATATTGATGATATAGTATGTACTTCTAATAATACAGGGTTACTACAATTGAAATAGACAGATTCGATTTATAATAAAATCCCAAACTGTGTTATATTGATGTAAATTTTCACTGCAAGATTGGGAAACTAGACGTTTGATTAGGGTAAATAGACTAATTCGTTTTATTATAAATTCCAGATTATCTTTCTTGACGAGTTAAGTTTCCACCTGAGTGGAAAAGTTAATAAACAAAACGTTCGTATATGGGGAACTGAACGTCCGGGTGTAATGGTGGAACATATGTCGGACTTTCCCAAGATTAATGTGCTCTGTGCAATGTCTGGCACGAAGATATATGGGCTCTATTTTTTTTGAAGGAAAGAATAACAGGAACAGGAACAATGAATCAGTTGATGCCACAACTGGACGAGGAAAGGGAAAAATATGTTCCAACAAGATGGAACACCGCCTTACTTGCCCTGTGATGCCTGAAATTTTCTGAAAATCCTTACCACGGCTCTGACCGTGCAACAGACAACAACCACTGTCTTGCCCTTTAGCCACCAAAGAGCTCCGATCTCACCTGGGATTTTTTTCTGTTGATATTTGTGAAAGATAAAGTTTTCGTCGCTCCACTTCCTGATAATTTAGATAACATGAAAGACCGCATCAGAAAATCTCTGGCAAGGGTGAATGAAAATATGTTATACAGGGTTTGGGACGAATTTGACTACCGTATTGATGTGTATCGTGTGACCCAAGAAACATATATTGATAATTTGTGATTCACAAGACAAACTTTCACGACTTCCTTTACGAAACAGTGTAAAGCGATTCTAGGTAACATTAGTAGAATAGGAGTCATATGCCATACAAGCTATTTATTTCATTTGTAATAATCCTATATACAAAACAACAATAAAAGTAAGAAACAAAAGTTATTTCACGTACTCTACAAGAAATTGCAAACTTACGTTTTGACATTCTCGAACATTTTAAATCACGTGTCTTACGGTCAAACGTTTCCCAGGGAAAAGTTCAGTGAAAGTAACGCGCGAAAATCTATTTGCAACAAATTGCGCATATTTCCGACTTTCTATTAAAATTTCGGCAGCTTAAATATATAAGACATTTGTAAAGACAATAAAGACTTTTAAGTGTGCTTTCAAACCAAATCGGAGTGACATCTTAAATTTATTCATTTTGAATTATTGTTAATCTAAAAAATAGAATTTAAAAATAACAACATAGTGCACAATCAAACTCAAGATTTAAACCGTTGATAAACCACTCGATTTAAATGTAGATTGATTTTAGGATGTAAAATCAGTATAGAAACAATCTAGGACTATTTTAATTAACATAAAGTCATTAATTGTAATTGCGCAATATTGTACCATAAATAAATTCATAAACGAAGCGCATCACGTTGTCTGCTTATCAATTATTGTAAGAGATAATACACGGTTATCAATGTCGTTCCAAGAAAAGAGCGAAAATTGATAATTCACTATAAAAGGGCAACATTTCCGATGTAAAAGAAGTTCTTTGACTGGATTTGCACCGAGAGGTGTTTCATTGCACCTCAATATACTATATCTGTATGGTTAAGCTATATGTTGTTAAATGAAAGCGCTTTGCTAATTACAAAGTGCGCAAACCGCATAGAATTGTTAAAATTCTAATAATGAAACCGTCATCGTAGTCTTGAACTACGAAAATAGTTCAGTTATCCGAATGGGAAGTTCCCCCTTTTATCTGGAAATTCGATTTCGAAACAAACCGTGTTGCTTTGCAGCGAGTGCGCCCCGGTTATCGAAATTAAAATACACAATGCCTAGAATTCCATCGTCGTACGGCGATCAGGAATTGTAGATGCTGTATCGTCCGTAATTTCGACGACTTTATAGCCCAGACTATGCGTCGCTAAGTAGTGATTCAATCTCCGACTAAAAGGAGTTTTGTGTTAATTTAGTAGCGGAGACAAAGACGCTGCTAAATAAAACCTACGATGCCATCAAATACAATCCTGTTGCTAGGTAGTGAATCTTATTTGACATCGGTCGCGGTGATATCTTCATCCATCGTGTCACAAACAGATCAAGAGATCCCTACCGACATTATCCGATTCCTTACATAAAGAGCCACGCTTGCGATTGACGCGGCCACTTACGTTTCCGAAGGCATACTAAACTATGCGAGGTTAATGTTGTAAGAGAGGGAAATATGATCTACAGATAGTGGGGGGTATCCTGTTCTTACCAAAGCGACGCTGAGCGTCTGTTAAAATTTAAATTGCATACCACCGACACAAAGAACTCCTTTTGTAATTTAACATAATTAATAAACCTGTAAATACGTACAATTGTTTAGAATGTTCTTTTGATTTATTATTTCTGATTGTTAGGAATAAATTATGTTTTGAAGGTTTTACTCTTGTTATTTTTACCGCCAAAGTAACCGACGTAAATCCAACATAAATAAATGATTTAAAAGTTCGTTTGATATACGAAGTTAAAATTATATCCACCGACCGCACCGTTTTAATTTGTAAGTTTCTTTCTTTAGCAGTACCGATCACGATCTACTGTGAGTGAATTTCAGAGTTACCAGGATCACCAGTAACTCCCGATTCACCACTCTGAACTTACTCATTACGACAAGTTATCCTGCGCAAAAATAT
Organism: Phrixothrix hirtus; assembly: GCA_024586415.1. NCBI lineage: Eukaryota > Metazoa > Arthropoda > Insecta > Coleoptera > Phengodidae > Phrixothrix > Phrixothrix hirtus. Next base: position 6,973 of record JAHWXV010477544.1, on the reverse strand, counting down.
AAATTTTTTTATTTAACCTACGAACCAAAGAATACATTTAGAAACGTCACAACGATGGTTCACAAATTTATGGCAAAATCGTCTTGTTCGTAATTGTATGCTTTTTAACTTAAACTACGCAAACAGTAGTGAGATCAGAGCACATTGCATTAATGAATGTTCACGAAAAAGTCGCTTCAAGCCATCCTTCACTTTTAAACATAAAAATAAACATCTATAATGATTCCCTTTCTTAGGTTTTGAATCGAGACCACTAATTATGTTTACACCTATTTACTACCAAAATGCTGTTCTCTCTCTGCTCTAAATTAATTTATAATTCATTATTATAATGCGGTAATCTGACTTAAATTGAACTGATTTATGCAACAGGTCAAATGAAAATAATCCAAGTTGTTTAGTGCAATTCTTTACTTAAATAATTTTACCTGTCAACCCTTTTCAATGAGAAAATCTATCTGTAACTTTAAAAATGTTTTCTTTGTAAGCTACCAATCGTCTGTGTAAACAATTGATAGTTATATTCCTTTAATTTTTAAAATATTATTTAAAATGCAAAGTTAATACATTCAAATATAAAAAAAATTCTTAGTCTAATAGTCGACTGTTTTATAGTAGGAAATACAGTAAATACTGTGACTTCATTTTGTTGATATATAAGCAACTACTGCGCTAGCATTTAGTTATATGTCCGCTTGTAATTATAAAATGTGTGAATGGAATATTTCTACATTGAAAAATCTTTAGCTATGTGTGTTGTTCCATTTTAATCTTGTTTAAAATCAACTTCTTCCCGTACTCACATTTCTATCTTCTTTTCGTAGACATTTTCGTGGTTTACCAATTGCCATTACTATTAATTTGCTCATAGTTTGTCCTAAGTAAGTTGTTTCTGGATAATTACTAACCAGTATTAACCGATCTTCTTACTTTAATTTACTGGTATAAATTGATCTATTTTTAGGCAATTGCAGATTGGCGGTGATTCGCAACATCTTCACATTATCTTGTAACTTATGCATCTTAGTGGGTTTGATCAGGGAAAACACAATTCACTCTAGTTGGCTGCGAAAGACGCTGATTGCTGCTGTTGTGTTGTGTTGTTTACATAGGATTTATTTGTATTCGAGGCAGCTAAAATGTAATTTTACTTCGTCCACTGAAATTTACTAATTTTAAAACTATTCGACATCTCAAATACGTTATACTAGCTTTATTAAGGGTTGTTCTGATGCATTTTAAGGTTTTAATCTATTTATTGATACTTTGTTTGTTTGTTTGTTTTTGTGGCTGAGAGTTCGGGATGCAGAATTTCCCTTGGCTGTCTTGGATTAGAACTATTTGTAGTCATTTCGCCATACATGCTAGAATTTCGCCGAATTTGGAGGAGTTTCACCACTAGTGGGGATTTTTAACGTGCCAAACATCACATTGACACGGGACCTACGATTTTACTTCCTTACCCGAGAAGAAGGCATGTTTTTTAAATTATTGATACTTACTCATTTCTTTTTATGTAATTTAATTTTTTCAACTGTGACTACGGCAAACTAACTTATATATTAGCTAGAAACTTATTTTCTAACTTAATTATTTAGGGATCTTTCGGTTTAAAATGTTATTTTTATGAGACTGTGAAATTTCTTATAATTTATTGTTAATAGTTATGAGGAGTTTAACAGCTTATTCATGAAAAATATTTTTTTGCTTTGCATTTATAATGAAGCCATTACGAAATTTAATTCAGTTTCATAATGACCTTTTTTTTCGTTAGGGAATGTTTTATCTTAAAAGGTTGGTAACAATAACCTTGTAAAATTGACAATGGCTTCCATATTACAAATGTCAATTATTAGTATTATGAATCTCAAAGCAACTGAATGTGTATACATCATATATAGGATGTACTGAAAATAAATATCAATATCGAAACTGCGGATGCTTTATAATCCGTAGAACAACATTTTCCTGTTAAGTTTTATTTAGAAACATAGTCTTCGATTCATAAATTTTTAAAATTATAGTAATATAATTTAGCCTGGATACTAATTAAATTAAATTATGAATATGGTGTTAGTAAAATCTAGTAGTGTGATGTAATATTTATTACGACAAGACATTATTTTAAACGTGCTTGTATCGGAGTTCTTTGACACATTCAAATGCATTAGTTGTAAAAACATAAATTATCCCTTCTTGTTTCATAGGATAAAATTAAACAATTTGAATGAAAAAATCATAGATTAGATATTTAAAGTTCTGTCCAGATCTATTACTCACCACTAAATATTTTACCACAGATCATCTTGATTATCATAAAAAAATCTAAGGAATTTAGAACATCTTCCTAACGAATGCAAAAAAACAAGGTTCAAAATTGTTTTCTGATAAATGTAATAAATTGTAACGTGTACGTGTGGTTGTTCAGTTTTCAATTAGGATTTTAGTAGTTATTGAACCAGCCAAACCAGCGACAGGTAGCATTAATTTTAAAGTTGAAACTTGATCCCTTAAATTTAATTATTGATAAAGTGTAATAACAATTAATTCTTTATTTCTTAATAATTTATTACTTAATCTACAGTGTTGTTTTTAAAATGTGATTTACCAATCAACATAAAGGATACATTTTAGAATACTATTTCCGCATTGATGTAAATATAAACGGCGAGTGAAAATTTTCTATGGGAAACTTTCCATTTCAATATAAAAGTTTCTACGATGTGCTGAAATGTTTCTTTAAACTATTTAGAGAGTTTTAACTATAGATTAATAAGCAAAAACGCAATTACCATAGAATCGATGTTCTAGTGATGTGGGTGTTTTATACTCTTTCATGTGGTCTCTACTGAAAAAATACATTTTTAAAAAGCATTTATTAATCAATCAATTAAAAAGTATTAGGAACTGACTAATTGTCCTCGGTTTATCCAAAATGTTTTTAGCAGGCTTACAGGCGTTTTAAAAGTATCTTAAGGTAAATGGCAAACATTTGATGAAATTTTGCTTAAAACATTAATAACATAACTACGTAATTTATAACTTCTATGTTTGTTGGTTTACCATTTAGACTAAGGATAGTTTATAATAATATAAATGTCACTTGAAAAATCGTCATTTTCATAGCTGTATTTAAAGTACCTATCAAAATTATGTAAATTGCAAATTCGAACCGTAATACGTTATTATTGCGTTTTTTCTCAAAATTTCGATTCAAGGTGGTACTTGAAGTTTTAACCTCATAGTGGCAGCTCACAGAGACGTTTTAAAGTATGTCAACTAAGTAATAGAAAAACATGTCGATGATTTTACCAACGCAAATCTATCAATTCAGATTTGTAGTGATTGGACCCTTTTAGGACCAGAAAAACTCCGGATTAATCAGAAACAATCTTTGCCTTTCGATTTTTCTGTACACATTTTCTTAACAAGAAAGTATTGAGCATGTAAGCGCGTCTTAACATTTTAAGCCAATCTAATCAAAACTGTTTAGAGACACCCTGTATATCAGTACATATTTTCAAAACCGTGCGCTTATTTGAATACACGTAAGCAATAATGTAGAAACATTAAATTAAAATTCGATATTCCTAACTACAAGTAATTCTAGCTAAAATAACCTTGCGTAATAATAGATCAAATTTAAGTACAGTTTAACAAAGTTCGAAATCCATTTCTTCTTCAGCAAATCTATAGGCAGGTTTAATCATCAACAAGCAGCGAACGTCACTACTTCCCGCTTTCCCCTGCATCATCTAAAAAGAAAGGTTTCAAAAGTTAGTGTGAAGCTAGACACTCTAACAGTAGTAAGCGCTTCCATTTTTTTCGCGAGTGCAAGTGCACTTGAACAGACCCGCGTCTTGGTTCAAAGTAAATAAAGTTTATTAGATGAAGAGCTATCCCGTTTAACGTTTTTTAACTCAAGTTAATGAATTTGTATTAATTCATTATTCAACGTCTTTGGAGGATTTTATTGGGATCAACCTCATCTTTCACTCGAGTCCTACAATTTGTTAGGGACATGTACGTGACGTACGCCACAAATACGAAATCATCTAGAACCTAGGTGTTGGTACCGCTTACCCTTCCGCCGCACTTCAAAACCGTACGCTGTTTACACGTAAGGGATGTTTTCAAAATAAACCTATGGTCAAATAGTGATCCAACAAACCTACCCAATCACTTGTTTAATTATACGCTACTGGAACAATTAGTTCGATCAAATCATCATCAAAAGACGTTTGAAGTAGCACGAAATATAACGTATTGGTTTTTTTAATTATTTATTAAATTTAGTTGTTCATTGAAATAAGGCCATTGCAAAAAGGGCCGAATGTAGTAATTAATTTAGTATTAACTGTAATTAATAGAAATCCAGAGGTCCCCTTAACGTAATTATAGAGACTAAATCTTTTATTGTACTTTCGTTATGAGAGCAATGTATTTTGTATAATTTAACCTTTTTCTAGAAATTATTATATGAAATATTGACGTACGGATTTTCTTATTTTATAACAATAGAAACCCATAGCTTTATTAATGAATATTTTCTTCCAGAAAATAACTTATATTAAGTAAATAGCATATTTTAGAGTGCGCGTCTGACGTGACCTGATCGAAACCGGAGTCTAGTATCGTGCACCAACAAATCAGTTAAGTAAATATGCTAATGATCAAACGTTAACCAATAGGTTATGAAATAGGGTTCTTTGTTCTTCCCCGTTTCTATAACAGCGGACCTTTCGACTTTTAACAAAGTGGCGTCTAGTATTACGACCTTATCACCATTTTCTAACAAATACAAGATGCACCTGAACGTAGCTATTTATAGAGTTAATAATTAGCGTGGAACCTCCCCAATATTCACTCTACCGGCCTGAGCATTGCCGCTCGTCCAGGAAAATAACACCTTACACATCCTCACGGGTCGTAAAACGTCGTCCATCCCGTTATAAGCATGGCCACCAAAACCCTGTTTTTATTTCTTATACAGATATACATGTACTCTGTTCGAAAACGAAGCTGATTAATAAATCATTATTTTCATAGAAGCAGTGCTGAGTTTTGAATGAAAACTTGTCCACTGACAAAAGAATATTATGAATTATTAGTTCGCTTCGTTTTCAGAGTATACATATACGTATGTTTATTAAGCAGTTGACCTATTTTGTTTGTCCTTCTGGACAATCAGGGTCCGAATTAATAAAGTTCTACTGTAAACGGTAAGATGCTACACAGATACTTGCTAAAAATTCTTAACAATAGCAACAACTATAGCAGCATCACTCGACGCGTTAGGTATCGAACAATATCATACTAAATTATAGGGTTAGGGTTGTCTCATTTCCTAAACTAGAACATTGTAAAAATATGTTTTATAAAACATTTTTTTAATCTACTATTATAGGGCCAACTCCCATTGCAGGCGAAATGAAAATCGTACTTTAACTAGTTTACACCAGTGTAAGACCTTATTTTGTCAAGAATTTGATCACCTTACAAAAAACTTATCGACACGACATTCTTTGAATTAAGGTTAAGATCATCAAACTACCTGAAATGGAGCGGTATCGTAATGCATACAGTAACAGATGACTTTGTGCCACGTCTAAACTGAATCTGGCTTCAATGACCCAAAGCTAGAAAATTATTTATGAGTATGTGGAAATTTGTCTAGTATGCATATTGAATGTTTTTATAAATTGTGACTTTCTGTATGAGTGGTTTCTAATCACCAGGTACTGACAACATTAGTTTTCAATCTAAATTGAAGACGTTAGATAATCTAGACATATTAAGAAACTTTATATACATAAAATATAACGTTTAGCGCCTGCTTAAATAATGAGTCTTAACAAGAGCTGACTTCTGGTTTGGTGACCCGGCGCAGCGCTAGAAATTTCACAGCTATCATGTATTAAGAACGGTAGCAATCGATCTTCAGGAAAATTGGATTAATTTTGGACGTGAAAATCGTATCGAATGATCTGTACCAGTAACAAGAAGTGCTGTTAAGAGCGATTGAAGTTATGATAGGAATTTTAAAACCTTATAAAATGCCTCGTGCATTCGTGTAATTGATTTTATTTCTCTGAGTTCAGTACTTTATGCGAGTGGGAGTGGATCAGCAATTATGGTCGGTCCACTACGCATGACTCGCTTGATTTATAAGTACTATAATAAAGCAAGGAATCCAGACGATTTAAAAAAGAACTTATTAGAAGGTGCCGGTTCAATTGTAACCGTCAACAGTGGTCCGAAACTACTACATTAGCTTAAGAGATGTTAACGTTAATTACTGCTAAAAAGACAGCGAAAATCAAGTGATTGAGGTGAACTGAATTTATTTACCTGACAGCACAACAAACATTGCTATTAATTAGAACAGTATAGAACCTGTATAATTGTTGGGGACAAAGCGCTATTTGTTCTAAACCTTATTTAACAAATAAATAATGACACTCAGAATATGATCTGAAGCAAAATATGCTTTGAATGTGGGACATTAGACGTTGATAAAACATCAGTCATTTTAAATATGCGAACTGTATCTCGTTGAATTGTACATGCATTAATTAGTACTGGGATAAGCATCTGATCAGATAAATTGGTGATAGTTTTAAGCAAACTCCTATTGATATAGAATATCCTTGCGCGTCGACGTTTTTTTGATAAGCACCTGGCCATATCTCGTTTAGGGGCACACTTTCTACAATAGAATATGAGCTAACGCACGAGATTCCCAGGAACTAAACGAATCAAAAAAACGGTAGAGTACAAAGCAAACCAAAATTAAGTAATTCCTATGGATTCCTTTAATTACATTTACCCGCTATATAAATAGTGCGGTTTCTTAAAATAAGTCAATAAGTTAACCCCCAGCTCTTGAAGAAAAGAAGCAGCGTCCTCCTCCTCCAATAGTGCTTAGAAACAAATCTAGCTATTCTTTAGTAAGAGAAAATGCAGAAAATCA
>JAHWXV010477528.1:0-10120 GCA_024586415.1 Phrixothrix hirtus | reverse complement strand
AAAATTACTTTCTTTAAACGCGCACTTTAAACAAACTACTCTGTCAATTTCTAAGCCGCCACGGATTTTACAATACAAAATGTCAAATTTTACGAATATGTCAATAAATTATTACACTAGTGACATCTAGTGGTCATTTGTAACAACATAAAAGGCAACCCTCGTATTTTGTTATTAAAATCATTCAAAAAAGGAATTCAAGAATTAACTAAATTCATGGGACGTAATTTTGACGTATTTGTTCGTTGACTACTTTTATTCGCTCTTGTTAATTTTAAACACGAGAAATAATTTTAAGCGAAAATTTCAATGAAGTGTTAAGGTAAATGGTATTTATAATGTTTCGCAATCTGAGACAGTAGCGGCACAGTGAATGGGTAAATTAACAGTAGTCACACGATTGTTGACAGATTATAACTTCGATTCCAAGTAAACAATTTTCACCGCTCTGTAACTTTTTAATTGATTCTTGATCTAACCTACCATCTAAAATGCACATATATAAACTTTAAAATTCCTGAATCGTAATTCACGGGATTTTTAATGTCAAGTTTTGTTTTAGATCAATTATATCGTTCAAATTAATATTGTAAACATTTAGCAAATTTTGCAACGTTGAATGGTTGTATTTTTATAATAATCTGTTGAAAATAAAGATTAATTAATAGTTACAGTTACACGTACTAGACAATTATCTAAGTCAAGTTCGGCAATTAAATAAACATTTTTAAACGTTAATGTGCATTATTGAAATATCCTAAACTTTTTTTTTCCAGGTTCTCTTATGATATATTTTAACATACATGCTTGTATAGTTATTTGTTTGTATTCGTGTTGCTTTTAGTTTCAATAAACATTTAAACATCTATATACCTGTCTCGATTTTGTACATTAACCTACTGATGTACTTACATGGCTAAAGCAAACAGAAGGAATTGAGTAAGCCAAGCAAAATGTTGCGTAATAAAGAAATCGTGTTTAACATTCATTTTAATTAATTTTGCTCGATTATGATTAAAATTTATTATTTCTTCACCTAAAAACTGACCAAAGTAGGTAAAACGCGCCACTTTCTTCAATATAACACGTAATCAAATCCATATTTAAGAAAATATATGTTGCTTCACATTTGCATCGTGTACATAATAACTGCGTTAAGGCATCCACGGTAAGGACAATTATAAATTCGTCACTGTGATACAATGCCATTTCCGACAATATTTTATTATGATTCAAATTTAGTAAAGATTCATAACATTTGTCATTTATCTTTTATCGAATTAAGAATCTATCAAATATTTTAAAACATTTTTAATCATTTTATGTTTATAATCAAATCTTTATAGTGAAATTTACTATTAGCGAAACCCTTTAATACAGGAAAGAATATTGTACCAGTTGGTGTTAGTCACCTTAATCAATGTAGAAATTCATAATGTGAATCGATTTCTTGTTTTCGATTTTCGTATTTCCTGAAATTTTAAGGTTTATTTGCATTGAAATGCGTCACCGCATTGAGAAATTGCTTGCTTCAATTCCTTCAAATGATAATGTAGGATTAAATATCTTTTATCGTAAGAAAACATCTCCAATGTCCTTGAAAAGCAACAGGTATGCTCTTATTTTCTTGAATTGTGACTAATTTATAATATATTTTAGTAAAACTTGCCGGTGAATAAAGTTATTCCGATCTACGTTGCTCATTCAAAAATTGGACTTAAATTGGCTTAATAAAACATTCAGGTATTATTTTGGTAGTTTTCTAAGCAAATAAAGTGAAGTAGTTAAACTGAGATTGAAATTTTTAGCGTTTTTTAATTAATAATCAACTTATAGGCATGTTAAAAATTGAATTTGATATGTGTTATAAGCGAAGTCTAGCATGTAAAGAACTTTCGTTAAGCTTACAGTAATTTTGTAAAGAATTCTTAATTAATATTATGTTATTAATCTATCTTGGAGGATATCACAAAGGAAATGTTGTCTATTATCGTTTTGTATATTATTAAATTGTGCTAAAATCTTCCTGATTACCTTTTGCGATTTATTTGATAGATATACATTAAGTAATTACAGGTGTTTATTTTCTTTGTGAAATTACTTATATTTAATTTGTATAAGACACTTAATTTTCTATTATGTTTACAAAGATTTAATTGTCTAAATATATGACTGCTTTAGATTCATGAAATTTAGTTATTTGGTATTTTATATTTACAAGCGCAGGAAAACTTAAATAAGTTGCATGCAAAATATTACGACTAATAATTATATAACAGTACAAAACAATAATTTAGACTTATTAAAACATATTGCAAGAGCTGTAAATCCTAAGGATAATCTCGTTGTTTTGTTTATAACGTCAAGTCCAAAATTTAAGATCTATTTAGGAATAACTTTAACCCGTAACCTTTACAGCGGTACGTTAGCATCAAGAATCCACTCACGGCCCTAAGCTTAGCTACGCTGGACATCTCATTAAAGGTTGAGAGTTTACTATATTAATGAAGCTTTGTGCCTTTCCCAGCTATCCGCCGTTATTTTTGGTATCAAAATATACAACAAGGTATTAGTAACCTGATCAGAACATTTACAGACCATTCAGATTACAGAATTCAAATAATAAAGCATATATTCCGTACTAAGTGATACTTGGCCTAAAATACCTTTATTTTCAATTCTGCAATGATGCTATTTCCCACTACAAAATAGTTATCGCAACAACTCTATTCCAGTCCGGTGATCAATAGATTTCGAAATTTCATTTCTGCGTTAACCTAAGAATACTTAATTCTACTACAAATTCTAAATAGGTACTAAAACGTAAAACGTTAGTTTTCGATGTAGTTCGAACTACAGATACTAAATTCGGATTATATACATTCTAATTATAGAGCAGTTCGTATTATTGGCAGGTTACTGAATTAAAAAAGCGCGAAGAGGGGTTGGTGTAGGTAAAGTAAAATAAAAGCAATGTAAAGAAAAATTCAATTATTCTGATGATTAAAAACAATTAGATTGTTATACAAGACAACTAATACAATGATTTCAAATAGATTAAGTAGTAACAAATAATTGTTCTATTTGTTGGTTCTTGTAGATAAAGTAATTGTAATTGTGTCATTCAAATAATCAGTTCTTAACTTACCTATCTTTACTTATTTGCTACAGTTTTATACACCAGGCCTATCTAAAATATGTACTAATAATAATTTAACTCCTATGGCGTAATAAACTATATAATTACGGCTATATAATAATAGTAAATACTAAAATCGGGTGCCTTGTTCAGCGAAAAGAAAACAAACTTTATATTATGCGGATGTTTCAGAAATTTAGTGTTTTTATTACTGCAACTAAAATAATATTAAAAATTAACATGAGTAACATTTCAAATACATAAAATTTCCTTAAGTGAACATCAATAATTAAAAAATTATTAATAATAGTAACATAAATTATTCCTGTTGCCATACAGCCCTTTAAAATATTCTTTCCAACGCAATATCACTTTACTTTCATCCCACTCCATTTCATTGTCGCTATTCTGTATTCCGTTTTTCTCAGTTTCTTACACCCTGCTTTGCATTCCTTACCCACTTCCAAAATAATCTTTTATTACCGTCAAAATTATTCTGCATTCTTACTCCCTCCTTCACCCTCAAACTTCCTTTACTCTCCATCACAGCTTCCTTTGTACGCTTCTTTTAATTCAATGCGCTTTCAGTAGATCCATTCTGTTATTCTTATCTTTGGTTCCAATCATTCTCTTATATATTTCTTTCATCTCCTGTACTGCATCTTTCACTGTATCATTCCACCATGCGTTCTTTTTTGACTTTCCAATCATTCTCACTCCACATACCTTAGTTGCACACTCTATCACGAGGCCTTCCATACACATTGGTTGCCACCTTTTCCAATTTCGTACTTCCACTCAGACTCTTCTGACAACATTCTCTTCTCTAGGTTTTGTACGTATTCCTCTCTCACATTCTCCTCCTGCAATCTTTCCACTTTCACGCTAATCTTTCTTGCAACTGCCTTCTTCTTATATATCCACTTTCTACCAAGCTTAATTTTTGACATTACCAGAAATGATCCGTCCCACATTCAGAACCTCTCATCACTCGTGTGTCCTTTAACAATTCACCTAACCTCTCAGCATAAACGATTATATCAATCATGCTTCTAGACTCTCCTCTTTTCCACGTATACAAATGGATATCCTTATGTTTAAGCCACGTATTCGATACAAACATGCCCTTTCCTAAGCATAGCTCAACTAACGCTTCCCCGATCTCTTTCACTCTGGGATCGCTGCAAGGGTCAATTACACGATCAATGTTTTCTCTTCTTACTCCCAGCTATCCATTCGGGACACCTAGCAAAATCACTCTATCATTCACATGACATCCATTAAGTACCTCTTCTAACTCTATCTATTCATCCTGGTGACCACCATTCACCCGAGCATAACACGCCACAACCACTACTTTCCTGATGCCCATCTTCATTCGAACCCAGAGTAGCCGAGGAGACACCAATTCATACTCCCATACATTCTCTTTAGCGAATTAGATCAAAATCAATCCCACTTCCTTTGAACCATGCGTCCAGCTCTCTACTCCAGACCAGAAACCTAGACTTCCCTCATCCATCTCTATCCCTTCTATCCCTTTCCACTTAGTTTCACTCACACACAGCATATCTAACCTGCTCTCTCTCTCATTTCACTCAAAATCTCATGTTCCTTTCCATACATCCCTCTCATGTTCCACGTTCCCACTATCCACTCCATATTCTCGCGTTTACTCCAAAGTGAGCCAATCTTATTCAATCTCAGCCGCCTATCGTGGCTTTGATTGTCCAGGGCTCTTCTTGTGTTCTTTTTAGCAATATTTTTAAAGGTAGACTTGGTTTCTAGCCTAGATCGTACCCTACTTACGGAATTGACACTATACCGGTTAGTGTTGACGTATTTATCCTACGTGCTACAAGCGCAACCACAATCTCAGCATTACTCCAGGCATGCCTAACGCTAATCTATACAAACTAAGCTCCCTATCATGAACGGGTTACTCTGCAAGCCAGGATGTAGCTGCCCGTGCCGCGACTACTAGGAAGTATACGTAATACACTGACACATTCGAGCACTATGGCAACAGGGTACTGGAATAAGTGTGAATGTGGGAAATGCTGTAATAAATAAAATCAAAGAAAGCGATAGAAGTATAGGCGTGGAAGAACTACGAAATGCAATAAAAAGGCTTAAAAATGGGAAGGCTGCTGAAGTAGATGAAGTTACGAACGAAATATTAAATTAGGGCAGTATGCGACTAGGTGAATGATTGCGCAAACTACTTAATGCTTGTGTTCAATTAGCAAGAGTGCCAGACGACTGGAAGAGTGCTATGATTGTGCCTTTGTACAAAGGCAAGGTGGTAGATATGAATGCAAGTACTACAGAGCTATAAGTTTATTAAGTGTAGCTGGGAAGGTGTTTGTTAGAATTATAATTGATAGAGTTCGCATGAATGCTGAAAGAAAGATATCGGATGTACAGGGTGGGTTCATGCATGGTCGAGAGTGCGTGGATCAAGTGTTTAGTCTGCAGAAAATGGCCGAGAAGTGTTTGCATGTTAATGAGAAAATATATTGTACATTTGTGGATTTAGAGAAAGCGTATGATAGTGTAAATAGATGCAAGTTATCGGCAACTCTGACAGAGTATGGTGTAAAGGGAGAACTACTGAATGCAATAAAAGCAATGTATGACGGAAGCAGAGCGTGCGTCAGAATGAACGGTGCGGTTAGTGAGTACTTTGAAATTGAGCAAGGTGTGAGACAAGGATGTGTGATGTCTCGTTGGTTGTTTAACATATTCATGGATAAATGTGTGAAAAGTGCATGTGGGTACTTGAGTGGTATAAATATAGGCAGCGAAGATGAAAAAGTGTGGATGTATGCAGATGATGCAGTATTAGTTGCTAAAAGCATGAGCCAAATGCAACTAATGTTGAATAAATTTGTAGAAGTGAGTGAAATAATGGATCTGAAAACTAATAGTGGTAAAACAAAGGTAATGGTTTTCAATAGGAATGATGAAAACGAAATATGTCAGCTGAAGTTGGTTAGCGAGAGAATTGAACAAGTGGATAAGTTTGCTTACCTTGGCAGAATGCTTGCAAATGATGGCCAAATAGATAGTGAAATTGAAAACAAAGTAAATGCAGGCAGGAGAATAATTGGCGGCATTGGTCAGTAGCCAAGAGTGAACAGTTAAGTATGGAATCAAAGAAGGCTGTGTACAAATAGTGTGTTTGATCCAACTGTTCTTTATGGCAGTAAGACTTGGGTATGTCAGAAGAAGCATATGAGTAAAATAAAAGCTGTAATTATGAGGTACCTAAGAGTTGCATGTTGAAAAATAAGTCGCGACAGAGTAAGGAATGAATGGGTGATGAATATGTGCCAGGTGAAGAAAACACAGCCTGAACTGTACAAAAGAAGTGCGTTAAGATGGTTTAGACATGTGAAAGGAATGAGTAATCAACGCTTAACAAAGAGAATATATGAGGCAGGTGTGAATGGAAAACTAGGTAGGGGTAGACTGAGAAAGAGGTGGTTCAATATAATTGAAGAAATTGTAAAAGGAAACAGAATAAAGATCGTAAAGAATAGGAGAGCTTGACAAAGACGTTGTATGAATTTAATGGAAGCAAAAGAAGTGTGTAAGAACAGAAAGGAATGGAAAAAAATAGGGAATGGGTGATAGTATTGATAGTAGGATTGCTAGGTTATAGTGGGCTGGTGTGGATACTGCAGAGTGCTAGGAGTTACGGTGAAGGGAGGTGGTAGTGGGAGGGGTGGTGTATGGGTGCATGCAGTGGTTGTGAAGGTGGAGGCTTGTTATTGGGTTTTGCCTACCCCACTAAGGAAATGGCATGATTACTAGTAGTAGTAATAGTAGTAGTACATACATTGTAGATAAATGTAATTAAATTGATTAAAACGTTATTTATGATCATAAAATAAATTTAACGGCAGGAAAATAAGTTACATGGAATTAAATCGCTCCAGAAAAATTAAAATAATTATTTTCTAACGAATAAACTTTTAATTAAATTACTTTTGAGTCAAAGTGTTTGTGTCATAGAAATTTATTCGATAATTTCAATTGTTTAAATGATATGACACGCTATAATTTGGTTTTAGTCTACAGCCACTTCTATGTTAATTTAAAGAGTTTAAACTTTTACGAAGGCTGCCCACAGTATACCTGATTGCATTCTGAACATGGAATTAAATAAATAACGTTATTTTTCTAATAAAGGAATAAGGTCTTAATCATTTTTAAAAACTATTGAATTACGTACTTATGCTTGTATAATACTAGATTTACACGCACAGTAAGGTGACCGTTAAACTTTAATTAATTTAGTCCTACTATTATATACAAAATTTAATCTAGCAAAGTAGCTTTCACACCAACTTTATTTGAATATGTAACCACATAAAATTACCCTGTTTAATTTTTACTAACTTCTTGAAGTTGCTTTAACTTATTTATACATAAACCAAATTATTCTGGATTTAAAGTGATTTTGATAGAGATATTTAATCCTAATTCAGTTAACGAAAAATGGACCAAACATAATGTGTCAGTATTTTTTCAGTTCGCAGTATTTTTATATAAAGATGTCAGTGGCGGTTCTTGGTCTTAAAATTTGACGGGCTGCAGATGTAGATATCCAAAAAATCTCTAAAAAACAATTTTCAACATTACCACGTTAAAATATAATCAAACTAAACCCAATATTTGATGTCAATCCAAAACATTACGTTTCGAAAATCGTTTAATGTAGGTGCTTTGAAAGAACTTTTTATATAGAAATTAACTTTATAAGTCCATTTATCACAGGAAAGTTTTAAAACATAAACAAAGTCTACTAAATATTATGTTTTTCTAAATAACAAATCAACGCGTCTGTTTGTCTTTAAGGCAAACTAGTCAATTATTTTTCGAAATAATGTTGTCATTTTTATTTCTGTGTATTATAATTAATTATATTAATATATACATACATTTTGCGGTAAGAGTTCATCTAAAAATTAAATTGTTAATATATTTTGCTATATTATCCCTTAATACAGAATTCAGGTTTTACTGTTAACTTAGGGAGCAGGAAATCTAATAATTAAAATGTCAAACTGATTATACTGACATTTCGGAACTAATTTATTACTTCGTCTGAGTCTAAAATATATCTAACAATGTTTAATAAATACAATTTGGAACAGTTTAAACTACTTACATACTATATCAAAATTAAAACTAAGTTAACGGGCTTTAAAAAACTATACACAAATCGGAAACATCAAAACAGTTAAACAAGTATAAATAAACATATTACTATAGAACGGTGTTATGTAACTATGATATAATGTTAAATAGTAAAATAAGTAGCGACAAGTTTAAAAAATTATAATCGTAACAAAAGTATGTTGCAAAAATAAAATAAAATTATTAAATAGCAATTCATTACTGCGATTTAAATTCAAATTTAAATATAAAACAAATAACTTAGTAAAAATTAAATTTTGAAACGTATGCAACAACCAAAACACAAAAGTAAAGTTGGAAATATACAAAAGAGTTATTGTTTAATAAATTGAAAAAGGTTAGGGTAAATACAACTGACGCGTGAACTGACAGTCTTTTTATTAATACAATTATTGTATAATTTTATAGAAAGAGTTTCTAAAAAAGTCTTATATTTTTTTAAATATAATATTGACAAGGTCGAAGCTATATTTATGTTTGGTTTTATTAATTTGAGTAGCTGAAGCACATCCCTGAGGCTTTCTTACAAAGTCCGGCTTATGCTAAATTATACGATTTTTAAGTCGCTGTTGAGATTGTCCAAAATAAAATGCACCACAGATTACTGCAGGAAAATGTGGACACAAATAAATACGTCTAAACAAATTCTAGGTATCGTAGATGAATAACATGTTATTTTAATATTAAGTAACGGAATGCTATATTTACTTCTATGTTAACTAACCTAACCCAATATTAGTAATTAATACCAATTTCCTTCATTTCAGTCGTTTATACTCGTAGTTTACGCAGACAAAAATTTTAAACACGTTTTTTATAAGTAATAATTTTGATATTTCCATTTTTAAAATTCATAAAAAATAAACGTTTACCTTTTTGCAAGAATCGCTCAGAATGCTTCGCCATAGATTAAAACATTTCTATTTTAGTTAATTTGCCCATTATTTACACAAACGCGATGTTCAACTTAAAATTAAATGAAATTATATTATTAAATACGCAAAAATGAAAATTAATAGACTTTGGTAATGAGAAGTATTGATACAGCGATTGACAAGGCAAAAAATTTAACAATACACAAAACGTTTGTAAGCAAATACGGCACTTTAATGCAATTAATACGCCCGATATATGTACACGTTACATTGTAGGATCGCTAACAACTAAATCTTCAACTGTTGCCTTATTGGTGGGGTGCTCAAATAGATCTTTGTTATTTCGCTAACAGCAACGGAAAAGAGTTCTTAAAAAATATTTTTTTTTGTTAATTTAGAACTGCCCCTGTGTGGATAGTCCAAGCTTGTCGGTGGAATTTAACATCACCCTATATAATAAGATTTCTTCGAGTATTGATCTGCATAAGTAATTAATTCTGTAATGAAACAAAAATGTAACTCATGCCGTTGGCAAAATCTCATTTCTCATCATCAAGTTATTATTAATTACGCCTGCTTCCAATTAGCGTTATCACATACAACACCCGCGGAAACCTCAAAACTAATGTATAGTGAAAACTATCTAAGGCGAAAACTGGAAAAAGCGGAATCCTTCTTATTCCGGAAAATATGTACGGTCCCGTGCAAATTAGCTGAAAAATACATAAGCTAAGCCAGAAACCGCTTAAAGCGAACACGGAAAGGAAATATAGATCCAATGGAATAAAATTAACCTGCAAAATACGGAAAATTGTGTCTGCATACGTAATGTAAATAATATCTATGCTTTTAACATGTATAAATTTGTATGTATCTCTTAGAAGGAATTAAAATTATA
>JAHWXV010477516.1:0-11016 GCA_024586415.1 Phrixothrix hirtus | reverse complement strand
AAATAACGATCTATATCGATATAATGTATTCAATTCAATAATTAATACTCTTCAATAAATTTTAACGGACATCTATTAGTACAAAAGTGAGGGTGAGCTACTCCTTTATGGACTATGAATGAAAAATTTAGTACATCCTTTAAATAATGTCATATATAACAATATTCGGGCATGTAAAATACTGCGTAATAAATTTTAGACATAATTCTATTATAGGCAGTTACGAACCAGTGTTGCCACATCTAAAATCGTGGCTGTTTTCACACCAGTTTTACCGTAACTGTATTCAAAGATAAATAGCGAAACTTCATGTCAGAATATTGAAATTTATGCAATGGTTTGCAGTATCTAACTTTTTAAGGATACTAAAAAGAATTGAAGTAGAATTACACCAATCACTTAGATATTCCAAAATAAATTCAGCATACACAACACAATTAAAGTTTAATATCCCCGAAGAGTTTAACGCCCTTATACAAAAACTACGTGCGAAGATCCGTCAAGATGTTCGCACGTAGTTATACCTTTAACTGCCCAAGTTGAACCCGTTTCTTCCTACTGCTATCACTACTTTCAGAAGAAACTTTTTATTCCAATAGATGTCTCTAAATATTAGGTGAGTGTTATTTCCAGAGCCTGCAGTCATTAAAAAATGAATAGATGAGACAAAATAATATATTGACGCAATGCGCCCTGCATAGAATAAAGTTTAGATGATCGGCTTTGATAAAATCCGCTATTTACATCGCGGAATTTTTACAGCTGGCACCAGTATTCTAGCTAGTAACATAGAATGTTTATTTTCAAAGAACTTTAATTACATTTATTGGTTAATGTAGACTGTCAAGCGTAGATTGCATTTGCTCTTAGTATTAGAGTGAAGTTATTTGAGATTTTGCAAGTAACTCTAACATGTTGAAATTATATTTTGAAAACCTATATTACTAAACAAAACTAATTAAAATATATGAAGTACAAAACTGTAAAATAATTAATCATTTGTGAAAGTGTAATAGTAAACATATTTGAAAATGTTATTTTGATATGTGTGGTAAGTTATAAATAAGATTAAATTAAATATTTAATATTTATTAGTGTTTCTTTAAACTATGTGTTCCTTGTAATGTACAAAAATTGTGTAATTGTTTACAAGCAAATATGAACGCTCACGTTAAAGTTGGAAAACTTGAAATACAAATTAAACAACTTGCTTTCAATTTTGTACTCTAGATTTACGTAAATAGATTCCATTTTAATGCAGCGTGTACTATTAAAATTGTATTTTAAAGCTTATTGGTATTTATTGGTAAAGCTTAAAATAAAAAAGAACATTTTTCATTAATAAGATTATTTTGGCCTTGTGATAGTTTTTATAACTTTATAAAATATCTTGCCTGAAAACCTACATCCCTGATATATCCGTAGAGTGGAATGCTTTTTAAATATATCTGTTAGATGACAGGCAATTTTCCGGTCCGTAGTTGCGACGATTGTATGATTGTTTGATTTTTCCGGGTTTTAAAGTTCATTGTTGCAGATAATCTGCAACTTTGTCAGGTATGCAAGAATATTTTATGAATCTCTAAATTGTAAAAGTTGTCACAACTTTTGTAATAAACATATTGCTTTGTACTATAACTGTAATGTAGCGAATTAAATTACAGAACTTTTACACTTTTCTTTCATGGTATTCCTGATTAACTTTCATAGAATTGCCACATGCAAAACTTAACATAATGGTTTTTGGTGTAAAATATAAATATGTTTTTATTTGAAAATACGAAAGTTAAGCGTAATTTTATCAAAAGAAAGTTCAAAGTAATAGACACAAAGTTGTGTCGGTGGATTCAGTTATATCCCTATGAAATCGTTTGCTTTCCTGATTCATTTGCCCATAAGAATTGATTTTCTCCTATTAAAAGTTTGAACGTTAGGATTAAAAGGATCAAGTAGAACGACAGGAGTGAATTGAGAACTCCAATTAACTTAGGATAAAAGGCTAGATGGGCTCTGACCGCAATCGCGTTAGGAATTTACGTCAGTAGGAATTAATTAATTAGTCAAAGGTCCATGTCAGAACACAATTATTGGCGATTTTTATTCTACATGCGTTCTAAAACAAACTATCGAGGATTATCGACACATTAAGTAATAAACGCACTCGCAGGGTTATAAACGTACAAAAGCATTATACTATAAAGTTGTTAAAGTTGTGATTAGGTTGAATGCGATTCCTATTTGTGGTTCTTGAGGGTACTTACTAGAAGTGACATCCAGACTCCCATTCCTTTCCGGTTCAACGGATTTCTTAGACTGAATGGAGCTTTCAACGATAACGATATTACAAATTCATTTTGCTAAAAGTTTTGAGTAAATTTGTTTCAAAAATTCCCTACCGTTAGAAATCATTGAAAAGCTAGTTTAATAAAACTGCAAATACACTTTTAGAATGTAAATTTGTATTTTCAGAGTCTGTTCGCAACTTGGCATTAAAGAGCTCGAGGTGTAGTAGATCTTGTTAGTTCTAGTTGTTAAAGTAGCCCCGAGATATCTCAACTACTTGTAGAAGTAACTATCGATACCTGAGGGATATCACGTCAATGGAGGAATAATGTCTTGCACAAAATTCCCTAAAGCAAATACACAGTGAAGGGAGTCCGCAAATCAATCATTTTATTTTGACAACTTAATTATTTTTGGCAAATCGTAAATCAGTTCAAAAAAGCCGTTCATCTACACGAATTCTAAAAGCTTGAACTGACTTTCTGCTTTTTATCACAGTTGTTCTTGTTTACTGGACTGTAGCTTTTGATACGGTCGGGTGCTTCGAGCGTTTTTAATTTTAAAATTTTCAGTCATCTTTAGAATTTAAGATAAATAAATAAATTAAACATAATCGTATCAGTATATTATCAGTTCAGCTATTGCAATAAAGTAAATCCTTAAGTTATTTTATAGTATAAGTGCGCATTTACACTCGAGTAAGCTTTAATTCCTTCCCCAATGATATACATTCAGTTAACATTAGATATATTTCAAATATATAACAAAGCAAAGGAAATGTATAAATATATAAATAACGGAAAAATAATTATTTTGTAAAATAAATTCCTTTCCTGTAGTAGATTCAATTTTATCTCTGAAAATGTTTAAACACATTATCAATCCATCTAATCCATTGCTTTCCTCACTGCATTAATCCTGAACTTGTGAATTAGTTACAAAAAGCAGAGACAAAGAACCCTCATCGGAGTATAGATCCAATTTTAAATATCTTAATTAAGTCCCTATGATGATACTTAGAAAATATTTAAATTTGTAAAAGAAACAAAAAAGTTTTAGTAAGATGTATTGGAATGTTGGTACAAATATTGGACCTATTCATTAAATTAGTAAAATTTTACATTTTACATGCTTATTAGAATTTGTAAAAAAAATCATAAGGATAAATACAAACTAACACACCGTGGTACTGGTACTACGGTTAACTTATTTACCTCTAAGCTTAAACACGTGGGTTCGAACCAAACCAGGGTCAACTATTTTGTGGCAGTGAAAACATTCACATATATGCATTCGCTTCAGATTGTAAGCGCGTTTAAAATTCCTATAACATCTATCTTTAATTTGCAAACACCCTGTATATAGGGAAATCAATAACATAATCAAATGTGCAAGAACCAGTATTCATCTGATATCAAAATTTATAAATAAGATTTTACAGGTTATTGCGAATTTTGTTTATAATAATGAACTTTTCTGAAAACCCCTGGTCCACGAGTATAAAAACAATTTACAATTTCAACTTCTCACGAAACCAAATTAGTTAGTTGAGACCAGAACTCTCGAGAGCAAGCACGAATTAATGAGTCGTGGTGTTAGCGTTAGGCATTGCTGTTTCCAAATTCTGCGATACGAACTAACCACCCGCATCAACTACCGATTGTCTGAATCGTGGCAAATTAGGCAAATTGGCGCTTCTTGCGAATCAAATCAGATTTGGGTCAAATTTCGTAATCCTCGTCTAAATTGGTCAAAGGAGTCATCGAAAGTTTGGAAAGTACTCTAAGTACATTATAATCAGAAACAACGGCAGTCCTTCGATCCCGCTACTAAAGCCACGAATCACAAGCAATCACAAGTAAATGGTCATTTCTCTGTCATTAATGCCCTTTTCACTTAATAAACCAACAAGCTCACTAAGAAGAATCCGACCCTTAACCCCCAATATTTTTTTGTTAACGTAATAATCACTGGCTTGGGAAGTTACTACCGCCAAGGCTCAGTTAAACATTTTGTTGTTTTATTATATGAACTCCATCAAATTTAAAGTAGAACCATTTCGTTAGTAATAGTAATTAATTATTTAACCAAATGTGCTCCCATTGCCTGTATAAGTTATATTATTTTATTATAACCATTTAGTCAAAACTAGAAGCTCCTATTATTTCAGAATTTTTCGTAATCTTAGTAATAAGGATTAATAATAATTACACGAAAATAATATAT
Source organism: Phrixothrix hirtus (assembly GCA_024586415.1). Lineage (NCBI taxonomy): Eukaryota > Metazoa > Arthropoda > Insecta > Coleoptera > Phengodidae > Phrixothrix > Phrixothrix hirtus. Next base: position 6,507 of record JAHWXV010477516.1, on the reverse strand, counting down.
TTAGGTACTTAAGGAATATTCCCACACTGTAAGCCTAACAGTTCGATTTTAGGAGGGCTTTTACAGTGGCGTACGAGAAACCAAGTACCTTGTAAGTATTCCGAATACGAACATCGCATTCACGGTTGAAATTAAAGTCCTTATCAATTAGTATCCAGTAATTCAAACTTCCGTTTCGACCTACAAAGAAGGTGGCGCTCAAATTTAATGACTTTTGTCCAATTTTGACTCCCGTAAGGCGTCCTGAATTTTTAGCTCAATCAATTACGAACAAATACTGTAGAAATCCCTCGCTTCACTGTGACCGCTGGAGCAACGAGCTGATTCAGTATTAAAAACTGCATTTCCCTCAACCTTCAAAGCCCTAAAGACATTTTCGTCCCGTTGTAAGATATCGAAGTACAATCACAAATTCCAATACGATGTTTCCCACGTTACAGGTCTCGCTTGAGGATTCAAATATCTCTTGGCTTGACTTTATGGAATTTGTACATTCCCAAACCCGGCATTACAGGTACTAAACCAAACTAATATTGGTGAACATTCAGATTCCGCAAGGGTTACAATTGTGGCAAAGTGGTTTGACACGAAGAGCCTACTGGAGACTTATTTACGTGGTATATTGTGAAAAGTTTGATATTCGGTATATGGGAAAATATATCCTGATGCAAAAATCTTTGGTTTACCGATATAGAGCGGTCATAATAAATTTGAAAATTGGTACTTTTTCTGTTGAATTAAACAACTGGACTGCTTCGATTACAAAATTACAATTAAGCAATTCAAAATAAATACCTTGCCATCTATGTACCGATGGATGCGCGTCTGCCAATAGAAGAAGTGTTATAGCTCATCAGCGATCAGTACCTTAAACGCGTTCTTTTTGTTTGGGGAAATAAAAAAAAATTGTGTTGCGCGCGATCAGGTAAGTATGCATGATGTCGGAGGGTGGTAGTGTTTTTGAAGATCAAAAATTGCGTCATTAGTAAAGCATTCTATCTTGATAGTTGAGATCTTAGTAATCATTTTTATGCACAAACATATATCTTCTTTAATAAATTCCCGAATCCTTTCGGTATTCCTATTTATTATAAGCATCGAGCGACCTGGCTTTTCATTGCCCTCAACTCCATCTCTATCGGCAGGTAAGCCTCAGTGCCATTTAAAAATATTAGATCGAGATTCATAATTGTGTTTACAAACTCCTTTGACTGTACAACAGGTTTCGCTAGCACTTTCGCCATGTTTTACTACAAAATCTACATTAACTTTATCCAATTTTTGGGTCTAACCTAATTTCTGGCAGAACGGCATAATACTAACGTATCTCAAATATCTCAAACATAAAGCACCTTCTAAAAATTGTAGATAGTTTATGAACTGAAGAATAAAATTTTCTTATAATTTTTTTTTCTAAAATTCTCTGTTTAAAATATATTAATAATTACAATTTCAAATTTGACCATGTAAGCTTGCCACAGTAGTGTTGCTCCGCCGTGCTGATTAATACTCCTTGAAGTAGATGATGTGCTTTAGTCTATCTCAATCATTTGTGTCTATAAGACGTGTTCTTGAAATTATTAAAAAACGTTTACATTACAGGAATAAAGTGATACAGTTTTAATGTACATTGAGTGCAATTATAATACGAGGTAGTCCACGGAAGAGGGAAGTTTTGATTACTTAAGATTCTAAAGGTAATTTTGTTTAAATAAACTACAGTACAATATTAAAAAACTAGTAATATGCCATTTTTATTTCTTAAAAATAATACTGGATAATCGGCCCCCCCCTTCTCTGTATACACCCTTCATGCCTTTCTTGTAAATTCTCCATAACACGATGCAACATATTCATAGGAATATTAGCAACTTCTTCAATAATATTTTGTTTCAGCTTCGAATGGTTCTTGCTTCATCATTGACAGCCGTTTGTTTTAGGTAGTCCTATAAAAAATAATCGCAAGCCATTAGGTCTGGCGACCTTGGCAGTCAGTCAAAGTCTCCTCTTCTGGAAATAATGTGTTGCGGACATAATTTTTGCAAAGAATCTAATGGCGCCCTCATGGTGTGTGATGTAGCACCATCTTGTTGGGACCATGTTTGATTGTTATGTGGAAAACTGTTTAAGTTCTAACTCAAAAGCTGGTTAATCATACCGGTATAACGCATAGAATTAATCGAACCAGCATTCTCATTCTCATCTTCAAAAAGGTAGGGACCGATAATACCCACTGAAGACATCGCACACCATATTGTCAACTTCAGACTATATAATGTTCGTGAATCTCTTGTGAATTTTCTGAACTCCAATAACGAAAATTTTGTTTATTGATGTAGCCGAATAAACGGAAGTGTGCTTCGTCAGACAACCACAAATAGTGTCTATCAATCTCATTCTCAAGCAGAATTTCAGCAAAACGTAGACGATTTGGGATGTCTGTTGGTTTCAGTGCTTGGACAATTTGCATTTTGTATGGATGAAGATTGAGATCTGTGTGTAAAACTAGAAGTAAAAATGTCTTACAGCTTCTTAACGTTTGAGCTTGTTTTCGGGTTGGACGTTTTGGACTGTTCCACAGATGCTCTAACGCGATCGATGTTTTCAGGTGTTCTTGCAATTTGTTTTTGGTGTTTTATGTTTGGCATTGACAGCTGAACCCGTTTGTTCAAATTTACGTACCCATTCCTTTATAGCGTCAGCTGAAAGAGCTCTGCCATGCCAACCTATTTTGAAATAAATACGGAAATGTCGCTGAGCGGCAACCACACAGTTAGTATTTTTAGTACAACTTAATCACAAAAGCACGTTGCTCACCAGACCACTCCATGATTACTAAATGGTGTACAGTGGCAGATAATTAAACAAAACAATCTACAGTTAACTGTACGTAGTTACGAAATCAAATCAGTATCAAAACTTTCTGCTCTCGGGGACCACTTCCCCATTTGTCGAGCAAGACAATTATACGCAAAATGGTTTCCTTCAGACCTTTTATGGAATTAATAAAAAATGCTGTATATGTCAATCCAGTTGACAATGAAGACGATTTGCGGCAACGAATTTTGTCTGCTGCTAATGAATTTCGCAGTGGGTCGGATAGTTTATTAAGAGTTCAGCGTAGTTTTCTGCGTCAATTAGAGGCCTATTCACGAATGGTAAAAATTTTGAACTGCTGTAAACTGCTAGTGAATGGCAGTTCTCATTGCGGCACTTTTATAAATTACTATTATGAGTAATGAACAAAACAATAAATTTAAACGTGTGTATAACACTAAATACTAATTTGCGAAAACGCAATGTCTAAATTCATTTACAATACTATAAGAAATAGACGAAGCTCAAGGATTGTAGGCTATTAGACAGAAACTGATACAGAAAAACAAGTATACAAATCTATGCTCTGGAAAATACCAGCTCGAGGAATACAATGGGTAGTTTCAAGAGGAATATAGTGATTTTGCCATCTAAAAGACGCGTTTTCGGCTTTGTGACTATTACTGGTTCCCACAAATGAGAAAATACATCGGCAAATATATTTCTTGCTGCAAACCTTAACTTTACAAAAAAAGAAGATCTGGGAAAAAAGAAGGTTTCGTACATGTGATTCCGAAAAGTTTTGAACCCGTGAACTATTTTCATATTGATCACTTGGGTTCTTTCCTCAAATGTCGTAGAAACAACATTCACATTATTGTTGGAATCAATGCATTTACTAAATTCACATTTTTTGCTGCGTCAAAATCTACCACAACCAAGTACCTCATAGAGATATCTTTGCCACAAACGAAACACCAAAAATAATCATCTCAGATCAAGGTAGTGCTTTTACCGCTAAAGATCTTGAAACATTTTACCGACAAAATAATATGCGTCATATACTAAACGCAGTTGAGACTCCACATGCGGAAGGACAAGTCGGCATATTAAACAGAGCAGTATTGATGGTTTTGTTAAGATCAACTTTAGAACAAGACAAATTGGATGAAACTATCAGTTTTGTACATTTCGCAATAAATAATCATATTAATGCTTCAATAGGAAAAACACCTAGCGAATTTTTTACGAGTCCAAAAGGGGAGTTCATACAAAACCGTTGACGGCGGAAGTTTCCATCGATCCTCACTTAATTGAAACTTGGATAAAATACTCTGGAACGTGTGCTAGCCGCACAAGAGAAACACAAGATCTGTTTTGCCAAACGTAGAAATAAGACAAAATAGTTTAAAGAAGGTGACTTGGTTTTGATCGAGAAAAATCTATTCACTATTCACACTAGTTGAAAACTACAATCGCCATTTGCGGGTGCAATGGTTGTGAAGAAAGTACGACAGGTACGTCGTACGAGATGGGGAAACTTCTATTTCTAGAAAAGTAACCTACCACAAGGTTGTAGCGATACATTGAATATGACATTGGTGTCCTTCAAGTCCAATTATACCGACAGTGGCAGTGGCAAAGACGGTGTCTTACTTTCCGAACCCAAAATAATTCCGAACTGAGTTGTCAATTTGGGTCACGGTAAATGCAGGATACCCGAGTTGTAATATTAATGGTTTCCTGGGTTTAGATTTTCTTAGATATCTTTGCAGTTTATTTAGAATATAAAATACGAGAAACAAATATCAGAGCATTGATTCGGAATGGAAAATTTTTATATTACTTTAAACTTGTATTAAGGTATTAGCCATCGACTCTGGCTGTAGTAATAACTATAAGTTTCCAATGTGGGTGCATTTCAGATGTTTCCTGATGGTTCACTTCTTCTGGGCTTTAAAATAAAATTTCATTTAATAGCAAAGTTTCAGTAGTGTAAACAACTTTATTTAAGAGTGATCTAAATAATATTAGTGTAGAGCTTATTAATTTGATGAAAAGGAGTGAATTTATTTACCCGTGTACCACAAACGAAAATAGCTTTAACGCAGCCTTTTGGTGAGTGTTTTATTAACAATTTGAGTTATTGAAATTGCTCCTAATTAATTTTTCAGGTCGTTTTATATTTATTGATCATTGATTGTATTATTAATTGATCTACTACTACTACTACCTATCATGTCATTCCCTTAGTGGGGTAGGCAAAACCCAATACCGAACCTCCACCTTCTCACCACTGCATGCAGTGCACCAACCCCCTACCGCCTATATCGCTACCACCGCCCTTCACCACAACTCCCAGCACTATACAATATCCACACAATCCCAATATTACCCACCAATCCTACTATCTCTACTATCACCCATTCACTATTTTTCTCCATTTATTTCTATCCTTCCACATTTCTTTTGCTTCCATTAAATTCATACAACGTTTTTAGCAAGCTCTCCTATTCTGCTTTATTCTATTTCCTTTTACAATGTCTTCAACCATTTTCAGCCATCTCTTTCTCGGTTTACCCTTACCTAGTTTCCCATTCATATCCGCCTCATATATTCTCTTTGTTAATCTTTGTTACTCATTTGTACCATACTTCTTTCGTGCAGTTCAGGCAGTGTCTCCTTCACCTGGCATGTCTCCATCGCCCATTCATTCCTTAATATGTCACGTCTCGTTTTGCCACATGCAGCGCTTAGGCATCTCATATGATAATTTGTTATTAATTGCATTGTTATAAATTGAACTACAAACAGTGAAATATGTTTAAAATAGAAGTTAAGTTGATATTTAATATTAATTATCGAATTAAGCTCTAACATGTCAAACTGTAGTAATAAACTCTCCAGTTTTAGAGCAGGTTGTCCAGCGCATTAAGGTCCCTTGAGACCATTACACAGTTCAGGTCTGCCTGTGGGTTTAGCGCAAGGTGCTAGTTATGATTTTGTTATTGCAGCCTAGTGGTAACGTGTAGAGTGGGTACCACGTGCGTTAACGTGTCTTGGTCTATTGCACATTACCCTCTGCGTCTGTGTGCCATTCCAGATGTTCATTGGGCAAGGGATTTGTAACAGAGTCGTACCTCGTACGGTTCTCCCTTGGTACCATTGCACGGTTCGGTACTACACCTCTGACTGATGGCTACTTCATGTGCTAACGCCTTTTAGTAACAATCGTACCAGTTCGCTATTGACGGAAGTCTCGCATGTATCGACACCTTGGGGAATGCTTAAGTAAACGCTTAACAAATAGAAAATTTATACTAATTATTGAATGCATCAAGTTGCAGATTTTCTTCACTGTCTACCATTTAATTAACTAATTGTTATTATGGATTATATTGGTATTTGCTCCATTGGCAGCTATTAACAATTATACTAAATTGCTCGACTATAGTGTATCCGTTTATAAATGTCCTCTAAACGATTAAATATTGAAATTGTAATCTTGAGGTAGGAAAATATGTACAATACAGTAAAATTATCTTTAAGAGTTAGTAAAACTAGCTTTATGCATGTGAGAGTTGTATAATCGAGGTAGAACAAAGATACACATACATTTAGAAAAGTGCGCCTTTAATTCAGCAGTTCTCAACATTATATAATAAAAGTATATTACATTGTATTATACAA
>JAHWXV010477502.1:0-12657 GCA_024586415.1 Phrixothrix hirtus | reverse complement strand
ATGCTTGCTTCAGCAAAAAGCCCCTGGTAACAAGATTGCATCATTCGTACTGTGAAATACTAAATTACGTCATCTTTTACAATTTAATCACATGAATTTTAGCGGAACTTCTAAATATGGATTCTTATAGAACATTATTTTTAGCCAAACTGAATTAAATAATTAAAATAAGATTTCATTATGTTTAACAGCCAAAACTAAGATTTGTAAAATGATCAACTTAGAAATACGATTTCTTATTTGTAAATAACTTCCACAAATTGATTTATTTTATATTAAGATTTTAAACGATATTATTCAAGGTTAAAATTTACAAGAGCATACGGGGTGCATTCAAAAAAATGTTAATAACTATTATTTACTCAAACGTATAATTAATTAATTTTCATATATTGTACAGGGTGATACAAATTAAGAAGGCGTTTGACAACGTGGGGATATGGGCACACCTTGTACAGTCTGAAATAGTAGTTAAAAATTTTTTTTTATTATTACGCTACCGCTGGGCATAACATCTTGCTTGTCGCACTTATAGTGTGTGTTTTATTTTTATTTACAAAATTTATATTTTATTTTACATGTTTAAAACTTTTTATAATTCTTTAATATTTTTGAAATTCAATACAATTATGGATTCAGTTTGTTTATTTAAAGTAAGGGTAATTGCTGATATAAAACATTTTCAATAGTTTGATTCTTGTTTTACGGGGGTTGTGCAGTATTTACTTCCTTTGGCATATAAAACAACATTATATTTCTACACAGTCGCCGTACACTTGAAGACACTTATTCCATCTACGATCTAATATACAAATTACTTTTTCAAAAAATTCGAAATTTTGAGTGCAGAAGTATTCTTGAACTGCTGTCATTACGTTATCGTCGCTATCAGCTATATTTATGATGCAACAATTCGTATTTTTATTCTACAATTTGTTATAGAAATATCATAAATATTGTTGAATAAAATTTAACGTCTCTATTTTATGCAACACTTTTTGCGAATATTTATTCTTCTAAAAATGTGAAATTTTAATATATTTGAATTAAAAGTTCTTTTTGATTTTGATTAAGTTATATTCTTCTCTATTTATGTAATACACTTTGCATTACTTTTATTTACCTATAGTAATAAATTCGTATAAATAATTTTAAAGAGGGACGAAATTATAGAAAATTCCTTTAACATCTGTGTTAGTACTGTTGTATTTTCAAGCCTCTTTAAATTATGATTCTAATAACGTTTTACTATGGTTCCTCATACATTTAAAATCAGAACCACAGGTATCATAATTTACAAGTGGCGGTGCAAGTTGCACTGGCAGTTTATACCTTATGATAGTACTGCGATTTTGCCGCTTGTATGGAACATATTTCAAAATTAAACAAATAGAAACTGTTCAAAAGTTTCAGTATGGGGATTTCTAAATTCTTGATGTCTTGAGTTGCCCAATTGTTTTGTTAGATAAATTTCATTCATAGATTAAAATTTAAAATTTGAGAAAACAATGATTGTATATTTTTGTACAAGATACCTCACTACTCCACAGTCATAGCTTAAGAGCGTATTACTGAAGTCATTCATGGAACTTTTTAATAAATGCATGTCCGCAATCGCGTCGTTTTCAAGTAGAAGGTATTATATTTTACAAAAATTATCATTTTTGAAACTTTAGTGACCGATAATATTTTTATACAGGATCCCTCCCGCTTTCACAGCTATATCTTAAAATCATTTGGAACATAAACACATTATTTCCGGGATACTAGTCTATTTTTGCGAAATATAGAAAATTCTTAAAAATACTTTGTTGATACTTGTAATAAGTTAACTTTGAAGGCGTGTACTATTGGCACGTTGAATTCTATTTACCTCCATTCGTGCCGTTCGTGAGAACAAATGGAGACCCTTTTATGTAAAACGAAATACTGTATCTTACTAATTTGTTTTCTAGTTACAGGTTAAAAATACACAAAAGTTACCTCTTGCCCCTAAACTAAACCATTTTCAAGATAAATTACCAGAACCGTTTCACTACACACCAACAACCTTCATTTGTAAAAATTAAATGGACTTAGAAATTAACGAAAATGTAATAAGTAATTTAGAAATTTCATTTTTATTTAAACTCTAAATAAAAAGGTAGATTAATTTCAAATTTTGTAATTTATCTCCAAAATGATTCGTTTCAATAAAAAAAGTAAAGTAACTGATTTTGTGTATATTTAACCATTACATTAGAGAAAGCTATCAGATTGCGTAAAAACCGTCAGTGTGCCATATTTTTTTTACAAAAGGATAATTTCAATTGCATTCACAATCGGCACCGACGAAGGTAAATTAAATCAATTTTGTCAAAAGTATACACATTTGTATAAAATTTATTTCAAATAAAAACAAAATATTTTTAAGCGTTTTCTAGATACCCAACAAAAATAACTATTTTTGTAAAAACAAAACATTTGCCTTTATTTATTGACAATTTCAACAACATGCTGTCGCTTCGCCGAACACCCTCTATATACATAATTTGTACTAAGTACTCGGCGTTTTCCTTGCAAAGGAGGATGTCATTATAATCATATCACTAAAACATCACGCCATTTATGTATAAACATTTTGCAAATAGTGTATTATCACTATTTATTTATTATTTCCTTGTTATTGTTTAATATTGATTAAAGTATAACTAGATATATTCGTATAAAATTGTATTGTTTACTATTTATACTCGTATTCATCAATTACTTGTGCACTTGAAATACTATTCTTGAAAAACCTTTAAATTATGTGTGTAACAAGCTAATTAAATTGCAATATTATGCTATATATAGAGTTAGTTTCAAATTAGAAGTACGCACGTAATGTAACTTTTTAAACATTTCTTCCAACTTTGATATATCATAATAATATAATATACTATAGTATTAATTATTTTATTGTATTAGTAACTTGTCGAATATAATCTTCCATAATGCATTTTAAATTACATACTTAATTAGAAACTGATTAGCTAGAAATTAAAATGGGATCATGTCATGAAACTTTATTTTCCACTTTTTTATATTTAACCATAAGTTAGTTTATACTCCTAAAAACGCATTCATAAATTTAGAATAATTGCAAAGTTATAGATAAATAAAGAGTTCATATTTGCTCGCATTTAATTTTTGTCGTGTGACGTAATAGCATCCGTCGCTACATAGTCAATGAATGGCATGCGTTCACACAATTTTACTGCTTTGATTATACGATATACAGTGATGCAGCCTGTGGGATTTTAGAGGTTAAATCCCCCCTCCGAGTTGCAGAGACAAGGCTATAAATTTCTCAGTTAACTACTCATACGTAATGTTGAAGATTGATTTTCGTTAACTAAGTAATATTATTGTACATAAGTACATTAATAAAGTAATAAAATTTGACCCAGTTGCTGTAAATAAATTCCTACATTCTGTTGTAAATTAAATGGTGCAATGTTGTTTTATGATACTTTGCTTGGATCTTACGTGGGACATTTTCCCTTTCGGTAATGAAAGCGTGTAATCTACTCTCAAGCTAGGGTTACAAACTGATATGCAAACAATGAAAAGGCACGCCGAGTGAATATTTTACTAGTGAAGTAATTCTATTCGGTAACGATTTTTCACAGTTATTACATTACAACATGGTAACTCGGTAATGATAACTGATTGTATGTTAATGATAGTAGTTGTATAATATTATTTCTTAAATGAGGATTAATGTAATTACTTGACATCAAAATTAAATCAGATAATATTGGCGCACAAGTTTTCTAACACCGAAATCCATAAACATTCTAAATATCATGTTGTTTTAGGTGGTATGGTTAATAATTTCACTTCTTTATCGTCAGAAATAAGAGTTAATATAGTAGGAGGGTATTGACTACTCCATGAATCCAGCAGTAAAAGAGAAACCTTAGCTAAATATACATTTTGAAGCCAGCCTTGAAAATGTTCAGTTGTTAACTTTTCACTTTTGAACGCCGACACCTACACATCTTTGCTTGAACTAATTATTATTGCACTCTTGGACCCAGATTACTTGCAGCTACTTTTAACACTATAAATAGAGGGGAAAATAATTCATCGCCAATATATATGCCAAGTTTCGACCTGAATAAAATCGTAATTTCAATCCCGTTTGGTTAGAAATAAATACATTTTGTAAACCGTGCTCGTGCACGTAAAGTTTTACATCGTTAATGAACGACTCACATTGTTTGTTGTAATGTGGCTTAAATACAACCGCCCAACATTTCAAATACTTAAACTCCCATAAGTGTGTTAACTATTAGGCTGCTAGTGCCGATAATCTAAAATTCAAATAATAGAACTATAAATCCTTATTTCACTGCATCGTTGAAATTTGTACAAACGTAATGACTAATAAAATTAATACCACTTTTCCTAGTTGCTTTCCCATCTGTATAACTGACGTTAATTTTTTTATTTGTCTAAATTTGCTACGAACAAATTTCAAATTCAATCGTTTTTTTTCGCTACTTCTAGTATTTCACAGCTTCACGTTTATATGGATTATCGATCTCCTCTGTTTCGCCATATTATCAGGATTGTTGGTAAAGTGCACTGATATCTTTTAATAACTCAACTTATAGGATTTTGACTTTCCTATCCCATCCTCGATAAACCACTCTTTGGAATGTTCTGTAATTATACGTTTAACTGTAGCATCGAATGCTAAACCAATATTATGTTCAACATTGCTCCTTCAAATTATATCTTACAGTAAGTCATTTAATTTAAGGTTGCGTTAGGTTTTGGGATAGGAAACGAAGTTACTTATTTGAAATGTAGTCATTAACATACGCAGTACATTGACCAAGCTTATTTGTATTATATTGTAATAATTGTGAAATACCGTTGCCAATTAGAACTACTTAACAAATAAAATCTTCGCTGGAGGTGCCTTTTTTTTTGTTTGCGGTCAGTCTAAACTCAGCAACAGTTGCTTTTTTAGTAAGACAGGCTATCGAAGGTACTATTAAATTATTTGAAAAAGAACTCGCAAGGTAACGCGAATTGCTGCCTGGAACTGTTGTAACTAAATTTAAATGTAAATAATCTTGTATAAACACTATTTACGCAAATCAATTGCGAATAAATGTCACCCTTTCATTGCCGAAAGACAAAAATTAGAAAATTATTATAAAAACAGCATTGCACCATCTAATTTTTAATAGAAGGTAAGAATTTTGTAAATAAATGTGTACTGCCTTAACGTCTTTTTCTTCAAGTTGTAATTTCGCGCAAAAGCATTTAAACTAGTACATTAAAGAAGTTTACGGAAAGTATGCTAAAAGTGTGACTAGATGAAAAATGCATCCCCTATTACAAATTTTACCCCAAATTGTCGTATATTAGAGATTAACTTTGCAAAGGTCCGCTTTAGATTATGTACATATAACGTGTGATGGTTTAAATTTCCAATTAGGATAGGCTATGACTTCTTGATGAATACTGTAAACCGGCTATAAAGATAGATCTATGAATGGTCATAGCCTACCATAATTGGAGGCACTTTACATCAATCGAAATTTCTTTAAAAATAAAGGATAATGTTCAGATTTTCGAAATAATAAAGAAAAATAAATTTTCGCCCAAACTTTGGCAGTTGCTTTCAATCCTTAAATGGCTTTTTTCTCAAATAAACAAAAGGGGTATACATTACTTTTCTATATTGTATACGTGTGTAAAATTTCATCCCTTGTGGATTAATTTGACGACATTTTATAGTTTTTGTTCTTTACAGAGGTTTTTTCTCTTCTAATTAATAATTATTTTTTATTATACTTGCGTTTATCTCCATACTTAGATTTTGGTATACGAGTACATTATAAAAATAAATATTTTGTTTCAATTTGAAAGGCATTCTTATTGCATTATTGCAGTAGGTGCTATATTTATTGAAAAAAGAAAAACATTCGTACAAAATTAAACTGTTGTATGAGCTCAACGGATACACTTTTGTGAAACTCTTATGGACTTGTGTAACGACAAACCACAATTCTGTCATCAAGTAAAAAAAAAAGATAGACCCATCGTATATGGGATTGTGTACTTTTAGTCTACATTATACAACAAGCCGTCAACTCTACAAATATTAGAGTAAGAGTAATTGTCATTGGTTGATAGAGATGCATATACAATATTCGCAGAAAGTAAATACCTACGAGGGAGCAATCGACAATATGGAACTACACCCCTTTTGAGGACATCTTTACAGTGGAAAAGTTTTTAGAATTTCTCCAATTCGAGCTCACTCCTGCACTCGTAGAATTTTTTCCTGTCCAAAATGATTTACCAAACAGTAATCTTTGGTTTCAGCAAAACGCTGCACTGCCGCACTTTGTTCGTTCAATTCTCGTTTTTGGACATCTTTTCTGGGCGGTGGATTAGTAGAAGGAGGTCGAAGGAATGATGTACAAAATTCTCAAACCTCACACCTCTCGTCTGTTTTTTATGTAGATATGTGATGACATAAAAAACACAACTGAGTAAAAGATTAGACGAACTACTAAAGCAGCCATCCACGTTATTTTAAATGAATTTATAAATATACTTGTCAAAAACTCTGGAGGTGATATTTTGAAAGCTTGGTAAATACTTTTATTTGGATTTTTTATTTATTTTCACCGGTAATAAAGTTTGCGTTTTATAACGCTCAGTTGGATGTTTCTTCAAACTTTGCTCAATTATTGTGACAACTGCCATATGTACCAAAGTCAAGGTTTTAAATGTAGGGTTGTTACTTCAAAAATTGGCGGTGACGTTAATCCTGTAAAATAAATAGGAATCAGGCATTAGCTTCAAAGTCAAAATGTGTATGTTTATCAAAAAAAGTGGAGTGTTACATGGTTTTAGCAAAAAAACTATTTATTTATCGAAGTAAAAAATTATAAAATTCACATTTTAAAATAAATTTGTTTCTTGGTTGCTCAAGTGGAGCAGAGAACTAATTCAGAAAGATCAAAAAGTCTAAAAGGCCCATTACTAGGAAAAATTGAAGATTTAGTTTTGTGTATCACTACATTAAATTTTTCTGTTTCTTTTGTGGAAGTTAATAGTTCTGGAACAATTGTTCAAAAAGTTCTAAAGCATATAAAACCGTGCCCAGTTCAAAATTCCACTTTTAACGACACGATAAGTAATTTACATGTACAACTTAGATTCCCTGACTGTACAATAGAAGATTTACATTATCTAATCGTTAGCTTCTACCAAATTCATAATGCAGTTATAGAGCATCTAAAATAAGAAAGTTTTTTAGAGCAGAAGTTCTGCCCAAAATGAAATCATGCAACCGCATCCTTGGACTATGCAAATTATTTAGTTAAAGCGTACATGAAATCTTATCCTGCCGGCAAATATGATCATATTTTTGTTCCCATGAATAAAGCCGAAATTAAATGAGATTCAATTTTTGAGTATCGCTGCACATGTGAATGTAGCGGTCGAACTGCAGCATGTTACAGTCACATAATGGCGATTATTGTTTCTTGAATATGCTCAAAGCCCAAGAAATTAACACAGCAGCAAATTTTTCAAAGTCATTATATTCTATCAATAGCGTCGCATTTTGTATGAGATTCCAAATTATTCACTCACTACAGATATCAACAGCGGCTAACACTCTTCTTTAACGTCTGTATAAAATAATGAAACTTCAGACTGCTTTTCCGGCAAAAATCTTTTTGAGGATATCTATACCCCTTTAAAAATGAGGAAACAGGGGTTCTACTACAATGACTAATTATAATTGAAACCCCAAGAAAGACACGCCGTATCTCATTATTTAGCTTAAAATTCTTATCATGATATAGCTCCATACTTGATGGCCACAAGACGAATGAAATTTGTGATCACCTTTTCCAGATTGTTTTGCAAGAAGGGAGGCGTAAAATGGAGGCGAAATTTTTAATTAATGAAAGAGTTAGCTGCTTCACCATTATCATAAAATGCATAAGCTATAATCATGATCTAAAACATTGATTTATAAACTCAAAAGTATGAGGGTATGGTGAAAATTAATCCACACATGCTTTTGGAACGTGACCTTCAGAAGCGCGCCAGGTAGCATGCGGAAGTAACATTCCCCCTCAATACGCATGCGCAGGTTCGACGTCATTGCGTTTATCCAGTGTATTTCGAGAAGCGGAAGTATGGGGACGTGTTCTAGTGCTATGTCGACGCGAGTTAAACAGCGTGCTGTTATCGAATTTTTAACTGCCGAAAAAGTGACTTTATGGTGACGATGCTGTTGATAGGTCTACTATAAACCGATGGGTAATCAAATTTCGTGGTTGCGAGCCTGGAAAAGCCATAATTGTTGGAGTGACCGATTTTCTGGAACGAGGGACAACGGTAAATTCTTCTCAGTACATACAGACTCTAAAACACATCGAGTTTGTCGTGTTAGAGGCAGCCTGGCGCCAATAATCTTGCAGCTTGACGACGCTTGTCCACACACCTCGCACGCAATTGGAGATGCTCTGCGAAACCTGAAGTTTGAACCGTTTCCATATCGGTTATTTTCCTCTACACAAGAGAGACCTCAAGGGTAATCATTACACCTCGGACGATGAGGTGAAGGCAGCTGTCAAGTTCTGGATTCGAGAAAAGTCGGAAGAATTTTTCAGTGGACGGAATGAAAAAATTTGCTAGACATTGGGAGAAATGTGTTAGCCTTAACGGTGGCTATGTTGAAAAATAAATATGAGTTTGACTTTTAAGAATTGTACTTTAATGTACTTTTTGTCCGACTTTGCTATTTGTTTTTGTTCGCCCTCTACAAGCATGTGTTTTCAGCCTACCCTCGTATATAGGTAATGATTCCCATTGTTAAGATGTAGAGGATTGTTTCGCATTAGTTCTAATGCTATTTTTTGGATAAGATTAAACTTTCCGTTTTAGGGTTAAAATTAATTAATGTTTCGGTTAACAAGGTTATAAACATTTTTGCTACATTATTGTTTGATGTTATTTAAATAATTTATTTAGTTTTCTATAAGAAGCTTATGCCCGAGCATCGTAATGTAAAAATTTTGTTTATACGATGTCGCACAAAAGTGTATTTCAGGATTTAAATTTTTAATTAGATCTACGTATTTTATACATTTATAAATGATATCGGTTCATTTTTAACACGTAAAAGTGCCCAGATTGATTACCATGTTTTAAGTTCGCCTCTTAGCGAGAATTTCACGGGTATGTGTTTTTACGCTATGCTTTATTTGATTGCCATAGCTTTGGTTTCTCATAGTTTTATATACTGTTATACTTCTCAGAGTTATTAATAATTAATCATGAGAAATTTCACATAGGTCTCAAAAATTAGAATTAAAAAGAAATTTTTATGATTCCCAAATAATTTAGTTTCTAGAAAATTAGTTTCTGGCTGAAGTATAAGTTAGTTTAGTATAGTCATAGTCATGAAAATTCTATTACACAAAAAGAAACGAGTGGATGGCAATAAATAGATTAGAACGATAAAATGTGTCATGAGCAACTATCGCAGTGACGTGCAAAATAGTTTTAAAATTAGTAAATTTCATTGGACCATTTAAAAATACAATTTAGTTGCCATGGATACAAATAAAGTCTATATATCAACTCAACAGAAGCAAACAGCGTATTTTGCAACCATCTAGAGTGAATAAGTGCTTCGATTTATCAAAATTACATGCAGATTTACAAGTTAACACAGCATTGTGAAGATTCCGTGGAACATAACAAAGATGTAATTGGCCACGAATAGATCAAATTAATACGTTATTAATGATCTACAAATCAATTTACTTAGTGCCAGCTACAAGTCAAATAATAGAAAAAAGTTCGATTAGTACTAGTTATTTATTATCCAGAAACAATTTACGTTGTACAAAATATGAGTAAATTAATTTACCGATTAAGTTTGGCAATCCTCGGACATTTCTAGGTAAAGAAAATAGAAAAATACTAAGTGAAACAAATACACTTTAACAAGCTTAAAGCGGAACTTCATACATTTCTAAAGATTTGTTAATACAGAAATATTTCATTCACAAATTTTAGAATTGTAAAAACTAGTTTATTTACAATTACAAAGGACCTACAACTAAATGCCAACCCAGTCATTATCTTTATTTCTAGTAAATAAAGCTGCAGTATGTATTTCCAACTTAAAATATTTTTTATTAGAATAAGAAGTGCTTTTATATTTGATTGTGTTAACCTTATGTGTTAAATAAAGTCTTATAAATTAAAGGTTATACAACTGCTAATTGCTTACGTAAAGATTGGTAGCCCACAAAGGAAATATATTTTAAAGTTACAGGTATATTACCTCGTTGAAGTGGGTTGACGGGTAAAATTTAATAAATAAATAATTCTCGTTTGTTCTGAGATATAAATCAGTTCAAATTTAGGTCAACTTACCGCATTATAATAATTAAATATAAATTAAAATAGGGCAGAGAGAGAATATCACTGAAAATAATCACTGAATGTTAACTTAATTTAATTCGCAGTCGTTGGGCATTAAACTGAATTATGATAGATTGCGACCACAAGTAAATCCGATTTAAGTTTAGATTTGGAACACTTGCATCTAGCGCTGATGCACATATACGTTAGTGGCCAGGTATGGTTGACGCAAAGAAATGTAACACCTAGATCCAGCACGGATGAAGGTCATATGAATTTTGTCTTATAGTATGAATCTTGCATAATTATTAAACTAAAATTTGTTCGCCTATAAAATCAACAAACAAGTCTTTTGATTTATATGTAATTTATTTTCTTATGTTTATAAAATAAAATCGTACCGCAGTCGGACTGCGTATAATATTAATAGATTATTGGATGTAAAAACAATTTGTATTGGTACGTGTAGATCTATAAAAGTAAATAATACTGATATGCCATATATTAGACACTTAGATAAACTCTTGTAGTCAATTTTAATACTCTCTATCTATGATTTATCGAGATTTGGACGACGTTAATGCAATATTTCGCTTCAATTTGAAAAACAATTTTATATTGCGTTTATAACATGCAATCATTTAAATTTCAGTTCTCAGTGGGATAGGAAATTTTTCCGTAGAGTGTAGCTTAGACACACACACGCCAACTAAAGCTAATACATAACTTGCAAATTATAGTTCAACAAATTTAACAGGAAAGACTTTATTATTAAATTAAAATTACGAAATGATGACCATTGCATTCAACTCATATAACTCTTTGTTTTAAATTCTCAAAAACGTTCTTTAAAATATGACAAATTCAAACTGTTAATTTGACAGATAATTATTACTGAGAATGGATTAAGCTAAACATGAATTTTTTCATAGCCCACTGGGTAATGAAATTTAAATGATCGCATGCTACCACCTTGTACTGTAAAAGTAAATGTTACCTGTCGATGTACCGTTTAAATTAATTGCTATTTGGATTTTTAGTATTTTCATTATAATACTGAAATTTGATTTTGGAAAAGTGCACACTATCTACTCGTGTTGATCAAATACAAAGATGGAGGTTGATGTTATTAACGTTTAGGAAGGGGAGATATAACGATAATCATTTTTTGTTTAACATAAAGTATTTAAGTAGGTACCGAATGTAAGCAGACTTATTTAGTTATCCTTGATCACTTTCCACTTCTGTTTATAAATTCAAGTCTTGGAATTACTAGACTAATCTAATAGCGAGTTCGTGTTTCTGCATTATACCGGTGCAGAGGATATCAACAGTTTTCCTTTTACAAAAAAAAGTACAATATTTTGTAGCTTTTTAATTTTATACTATTTTTTATAAATAGAAAGCAGCTAATGTGCACCACGCCTGTGCAGTGTAGCAAGTCGAACTAGTTATTAGTAATTCTAAATTTGAAAGCTGCTAACTAATTATATAGATGTATTTAAGTTTTGTTCTGTGTACGAATTAACTAATACAAATTTTTCCGCATTTTATGTTTGTTTGTCGTACAAGATCTCTTTCATATATAACATTTAAATTACTACAAAAACGCTTCGAAAACTCCCAAGTTTATTTTAGTATTGAACTAGCAGATACTCGTCATCGACTAGCGCTCAACAAATTCTGAATCCCGAAGAGAGTCTATATTAATTATTGAAAGTCCTTCATAACTGCTGAACAACGGGATGTGGCTTTAAGCGGATACCCCGTCTGCAGAATAGGGCCTTACGTCTTTCTGTATTCGTTTCTGAACTATTTATACACATATAGGTTATAGCGTGCCAAGAATGTTTGAAGATACAGGGTCTATTTGGGTCGGTTTTCATAAGTTTACGCTCCACCGTAAAATACTATTGAGGAAACTTCAGGATAAATACATAAACGATAGGTTGATTTAGCCATTTGTATTTTAGATTTTGGCTTGGTAAGTCTTCTTATGAAAATAAACTATTAAAAACGCTTACACCATGTTCAACATAATATAAACGTACAAGGTATATCATAGTCCCTTATTAAAGTTAACCAGAAATTGTCCATCAGTAAAGAAAACAAAATATATGTTTTGTATAATTTTAATTAGAAACGCGGAAAAAATGTTAACTAGGAACATATTAATGGTTTTTATGTTTTTACATCGATTTGTTCCAG
>JAHWXV010477476.1:0-11244 GCA_024586415.1 Phrixothrix hirtus | reverse complement strand
TTGTTGGTTTCAATGGCAACCCTTCCTTGTATTTTGATTTGACCGATCGGGAATTGTCATTTAATATTAATCTTTTATTTTACTTCCTATATCGTTCATTCTGTTTTTCACAGTTTGGGTTAATCCTTTTATATCAAAACTTTGAACTTCGCTTTATTGGAAACTGTGATTTTATGCGTCTGTTCGAGCTGACGGCACTACCAATTTTTCTTTTTTGGTTAAACTTTTTTAAGAGGCGTTTCCCAGAGTTTAAGTTTAAAAAATTCATAACTAGTTTAATTTTTATCCGATTAAACTGAAATCCGAAAATTGTATTTAAAATATAATTATTCAGTGCGCTAGTATAGGAAATTTGAATTACTTAAAAATTTACCCTTAAAATAAAGCTATTGAAGAATCAAATATTGGTGCACTAAATAACAGCTTCATAAGTCTGTATCCAAAATTTCGGATAAAAATATTCATAAATAAACGCGATACGAATTTTTTCCGTTCAGAAATTAATTTACTATGTAGTAGCGCTACTAACACAAGTACTATAATCTCACCTCACATCTCTTTTACAGCTTACCGACATGCTATGGAAATAATTATAAGCACTGGCCCTAATCTCATTCATAGTCTGGAACAATTTTTGATACATATTTTTCCATTGTTCAATTCACTGTGGTTGAAGAGCAATTGTTCTGGTCTGATGTATTTTCAACAGTTGGTAGAGACTTTGGAATAAGGCTTACTCAACATTTCTTGCTTGGTTTGAAGGTAATTCCAAAAGTGTTCCGAAACAACTAAACAGTTATTTCACCAAGGCCTCGGTCATTGAAGCTGCCTCTTGATTTGGTAAAGTGTATGTTTGGGTCCATTTACTAAGATAATCGGTTGGAACTAGAATGTGTCTGCTTCCTGCTTCTATTTCTGAAACAAGCGTGCTATATCAATTACTACCCTTCAAATTGGGCTACTCACATTATATTGTCTCGTGGGTGTTTTCTCTTATCCAGGGTACCTTTCCCAGAAGCGCATACTACATATTTTCGGCACCACTCCCTAATACTTTCCCTGTATTTTATCCATAAAATCGTTCACGGACCCTATTCAGTGTTTTCTTTACTCGCATATACCTTCCTGATGGACAATCACTCAGTTCTCGCAAAACTTCAACTACTCTTATTTTCGGTCCACCAATCACATTCGTCTGTTATTTCTATCGTCATTTTCAAGTGTTCTTTGCAAAGGTCATTCCGAACTTGCAAGTAATCTCATTGATATCAATAACTTCAACAACGGGATTAAACGGGGTTACTTCCTCCCAATCTCGTCTTTGACTTTCATTCTTCCGTTTTACTAAAAACTTCAAATCTGGGTCGATTTCTTGATTCTGCTTGACATTGTCCGGTCTCCAGTCATTGTTGATTACAGTAATACGCTTGACAAGAAATTATTCAACTCATGACTCCAGCCGAAAGCAGTGTTTGCAATCTTTTGGGCAAGGCCGTTTTGATAAAGAATCAGTGTTTTGACGATTTCTTTCAGCACTATGCTCCAGTTCAAAATCATACTTTTGTAGTCGTTCAATCCATCTTGGTATTTGTCCTTCTGAATTCTGAAACTGTAGTAGCCATTTCAAGGCTACTTAATGAATTCTCATTAAGAAATGTCCCCCATAAAAATATTTGTAAAGCGGTTCGATTGAGGGTTATGTAGTACTTTGTTGCATCGTCGCTTTTTTTGTTTTTAGATTAATTTTATTATTACAAGATCATACGAAATAAGATGCA
The DNA here is from genome assembly GCA_024586415.1 of Phrixothrix hirtus. Classification (NCBI taxonomy): domain Eukaryota; kingdom Metazoa; phylum Arthropoda; class Insecta; order Coleoptera; family Phengodidae; genus Phrixothrix; species Phrixothrix hirtus. The sequence continues at coordinate 9,466 of JAHWXV010477476.1, read as the reverse complement.
AATGCGTAGCAATATCGTATAGTATAAAGGAAAATTATTTTGATAGAATTATGTGTTTTCTAAATGTAAACCTGGATATTTTATTCACAAACTCATTATATAGAGGAAGCGTAAATTACATGAACCAGACAAAAGTGAGACGCTTCCATAGAATAAAAAACAATACTATGGGCGTTGATGATGGCTATGGAAGTGAATAATTGTCAGACGACGTTTTATTATAAATAAAGAATAAGGTAATTAGTATTTTAACAATAACAGCCAAAGAAAATTGAAATACTATGGAGAAGACAAACTTCTACTCTAGTACGTACATTTAGACTAGCTATATCCATATTTGGTACAGTATGTAAAAGCAAATCTAACACTCCACAAACAAAATCAGCTCACAGTATTTAGTATAAAGCATTTGTTCGTAATCAAGGCAAAACGTATGGTTTGAAACATGAAATCATAGCATTTTAAAATCTTTAAGAACCTACATGTTTCCAAATAAATAATTGTGGTATATTTACTGAACAAGGAAAAGAATATTTGCTAGGGCTAGTTCGGATGGAATAATATTTAATGAAAGTAATGATGAAACTACTTAAATACTCAACCAAACTAGTACGCATGGTAATAAATGAAAGAACATTGAACAGACGCGTACATTTTCTGACCATTGATCAAGATGAGAATTTTCCTGCGTTGAAACAAAATTACAACTATTATTATAAGATACAAGGGCAATTACTTATAATAAAAGAACGTCGTATTACTTTTTTATCTGGATTCCAATAGTAAAACCTCATATTGAAAAATTTCTTTATAGATTGCGTACTTCCCGAAATAATGAAACATCTTGAATAATAAGGTGAACTCTACTTCTATTTTTCTTGCAGAAAATATGTTTACAACTTTTTAACATTCTACATCGTTTTTCCACTGTTCGTACCCATAGGCTGAAATAAACTAAAGTTCAATTAATTCTTCATTCCCTATGATATTACGATATCATTATATATCATTACATATCATTAATGGTGAACGTATGGAAATACATAATTATATGAACTTTAGGGTGGTACACCAATATTGGTTCTTTGACTGTACATACTATAACGAAACCAGTTAATTGATTAAAATCTTTATTTATATTCGCTAATATTAGGATTATTTATATAAACTTATATATTTAAATATCTATTTCACAGTACACTAATGACAAAGGTTTATATTTCTTTTTATGTATAACTGTAACTAGCAGGACTAGATTCTAATGAGAAACTAAAATCAAGGGAATGTCATCTGCTATTTATGTAGAAAGGAGAAAGTCTGAACTATAAGGAATAATGAAGAATAAAATTAGGCATTACTCTGACGTAATAAATAACAGTGTGATGAGTCATTGCTGACATTGAGTTTAATTAGACAGATATCGGTTACAGTAATGAGTCATTTGTGATTACATCATGTACCTAAATTATAAGGAACCCGCTGGATTGTTCCAGAACGTTCAATTGAGTTTTTATTATTTCTAATTTTGTTACAATACATAACATAACGTACATTTTTAATATTCATTTCTTCAGACGCTTTTCTGCGGAAATTCTTCTATCAGGACCCAAATATTATATTTGCTAACATCTGCAAACCATACTATCTTTCAAAATTCAAGATCAAACAAATATTAAAAATTTACAATCTATGGTGAAGTGTAGTGGTGGACGAAAAATTCTATGGGGTTGTATATCGGCTTTGGGTGTAGGAAATTTAGTATACATAGATAAGAATTCCTATATTTAGATATCTTATGAATAATTTATACAATGGTGCTATGAAACTATGAATGTTAGGGAACTTTAAGCTCTATTTTGAACGATCCAAGACATATCCCAAGGGTAGTTAAGAGATAGTTCTTCAAACACCGGCTCAATCGCCATATTTAAATGCAATTGGGCGTTTGGAAGCAATTAAAGGTAACATCTGGAAACATTTCATATAAAAAAGACTTTCAAAATGCTTTACAGAAGGAATTGCCCAAAATGTTAAATTCCGATGTGATTTTCCTACAAAGTACTAAACCAACGTTTCTTAAATAATATTTTATAATTTTAAATGATTTTTTGTACTTTGGGGCTAAAAAGCCACAGTTAGCCACTTTTTTCCATGACTAAAGCGACACTTTTATTCTCAAAATATTAAAATTTTACTTTAGTCCCGCAGGGAATTGAAGCACTTTAAATCTCGCATAACAAAGTAAGTCCATAGCAATAACAAAAATTAACCAATTAATAATCTATACCATGGGACTGAAGTGCCTCTTTTAATCCCTATAGAGAAAGTAGTGCTTTTTAATCCTTGGGAATAATATCGCGGTAAATTCTATATTGGACGAACCGCATTATCATTGGGAATAACAGTTAAAGAACACAAAAGTTACATTAAGAATAGCTAATTTTAAAAATTAAGGGTTGATGAACATTGGCTTGAAACGGATTACAATATTTTTTAGAAGCGTATTAAAGTTATCTCCAGAGAATTTAACAATTGCAAATAACCTTATATAAAATGCAATAACGAAAATTTTATTTTGAAGAATTTTATAGATTTGAGTAACGTTTGACTTCCATTAATAAAAAAGATTTTAATTTAAAAAACTTTTTATTGCTTTACTTTGTTAGACTTTTTGCTTTTATTCTTAATTAAATTAAATTAAAATACATAATGAGTGCTGATAACGAATATTTTCTTCAAAACCTTTAATTGATTGCGTTTCTTAGTGCAGGCATATGTTGCTCAATTAATGAATTAATTTAAAGCTTATGACAACGTTTTAGACTTTTGGTATTTTACAAAGACTTCACTCTCTTCTTCATTAATGGTTCTTCATTTTAGATGCGTTTATTTCCATAATTATATTTTGATTCAAATTTGAAGATGCAAACAACGGACAGATTAGATATTTGATAAATGTGTTGTTTAACATATTTTTTCCCTTTTAAGGCTTTACTGAGATTTATAAACAAGTATTAATCAGACGAGAAAATAAACTGACTTGTTGGCAAGCTAAAAATCAGTTTAATTAATTTTTACAAGCAAATCTTGAACATTTTGTTCTATTAAGCATTTTAATTGACCAGATAGAAGTCAATGTAAATAAAAGAAATATTTGGGTGGCCGTGATTGGTGTAATGGTTAATATATTTATCCCTTCAAGGGATACGGGTTTAAATCTTACCGGAATCAGTAAATTTTTCGGCTGTAAAGAAATTTAAAAAGTGCGCTTTCTTGGATAAGGAAGCAAAATTCCTACCGGAGGTGGAACCCGTCTATGTCCAAAAAATTTTTAGGTTTGGTATGGGGAAATGACTATAGTACATAGTTGAAACCAAAAGCGCCAAGGAAGTGTTTGTACTGTGAAACCTCAGATACAAAATAAACAAATAAAACAAATTTTGAGTAATGATATATAAAATTATTGAATAGTTCTGTTAAGCACATTTTTATTAAAAGTGATACAAGGGTCTTTATAATTATTGGTCAATTTCTGTTACTACTAGTTTGGAAAATCTTAGTAATAATAGAGAAAAACAGATTAGCGTCTCAATTTGAGGAAACATTACTCTTAAATCAAGCTCAATTTGGTTTTTGTAAGGATAGAAATGCTATCTTAAGTTGTTGGTGAAGCTGGGGCCAAAGGATCCCATCTGTTGAATAATATATGCCATGTTGGGAATTTTGTATTATACCCTACTTCCACCAAATTGTTTACAATTTTAGGGAGCCTCACGTAGTTTACATACTTCAATTTGAAAGAAATGTATTGGGTCGTTTTTGAGATATCGTCTACAAAATGATCTTGGACATTGTTTTAAATGTCTGACATATTGTAAAATAACTACATAAAAATATGTCGTTATATGAACTTTAGTAGCTCCTTTCCATAATCTAATCAAAGATATATGCTATGCTGAAAAAATTTGTTCTCGCTCATCCAACCCCTGATACTGATCACCGTCAAACTCTTTCAACTCAAGAGACCTTATTCAATTTGTACACTGTAAATCTTAAAGTCATTCGTTAAATCGTGTTAAATGTCGTGCACGGACGACAAATATACACTTTACGCTGTAATTAGCGTGGACGTATTCAAGTGACCTCAAAACGTGACCTTTTGTTAAAATTGGCACATATAAAAGCTTAACTCATTATAATAACTTTTCTACGCTATCGTATATCGGGGAAATTACAAATATTGAATAACTTTTAAGATTAGCTTGTAAAAGGGATGAATATGAAAGTTTGACAATTACATTTTTTAATTTAAAATTATATATTCCTTCATATACTATATAATTGAATTGTATGATTTTGCTTTGATGTATCAGTTTAATAAAAGTGTATTGTTTGCATCTATGAGTAACTTCATAGTAAGAAATGGTAACGAGCTGCTGATTCGGGTTTCTATGATAAACTGCAGTTTGAAATGGAAAGAGTTCTATTTATTTAAAATATTAGGTCATGAATCTTTGTGAATTCCAAATACAAGATCATCAATAAACAAGTATATATATGATATGTGGTATGACTTGATCCGGATGATCAAATATTAAGTAATGGCCAGAATACAGATTCTCGCATATATAGGTTTGTTGAACTTTATGTCCGTGTAATAAGTTCAATAGCCATTAAGTTTTCCTCAAAAATAGTTCGATAGAGATAGGTAATTCCTAGCTCTATCTACAACCTTAAATATACGATACTTAGAGTTGTTCTCGATAGCTTTTACCAAATACAGCGTTACTAACGTGTTTTTAGAGTGATTTGTGAAAATATTTTATGGCGGCCATTCTCATGACCATATTTAAATCAATTTAACTCTGTGGAAGTGGATTGATCAAATTTCAGCACTGCATGAATTTTAGTTATCCCAAGACCAGCTTTTAAGCACCACTTCATATATAGATAATGAACGATATACCGTTTTTTAGAATGAAGGATCGTCACGAGGTTAGTTAACTTTGAGTTCGGCGGCCAAAGAAGTTGAATGGCGAAGGGTAAGTCTTTATGGGTCCGATGCAACCTGAGAGGATAATCCAAGTTCACCTCAAGGATGAACCCGACATCTTTGGCATCCGGAATCTTCTTGTGTGAAATTGCTCGTTAATATCATTGACGTAGTTGGCACTCTTATGGTTACCTATCAACTTTCTCCCAATTTCTTCCTCAGGCACCCAAAATTTCCTGTTGGCAAAAGGTGTGACATTGCTGCCGGATTTAAGTTTCTAACATCAAAATATGCAATATACCATATATTTCCTGCTCGTTTGGATTAAACCCTGATTACCTCATTCTATTCTTATTTTTAACTTTGCTGTATCCCTTAGAGCATTGAGAGATGCCCATCGGTTCCCTCGATAGAAAAACAATAGGTGATCTACGTCATTTAGCAGATGTAACTTTATTTTGAAATATTTAACGGTAGTGTTCTAGATATAGTGAGCAATTGTAGCACAAAAACCCGATTTAGACCGTAACTTGCAAACGGGCTGTTATGAAACTACTCAAAAACGCACGGGAAAATCATTTTAAATGCTGATCGCTGTAAGCATCCAAATTGAAACTTTAAATCCGTGTCATATTCTGATTGCGTGATTGTAATCTTTAATTGAAACATGAGTACAATTAAGGGTGCTATAGACGTCTTTCTGTGCGAAAGAGATGTTTCATTGAATTTTGGCCAATCGTCTAAGTATTCGTAAAGAAACGCTTCTTTTTGTGCTAAAAGACGCAATTGATCTAATCTTTTGCATTTTTGTTTACAACTGCCTTTGTTTTCGGTGTATTGATGGTATCTTGCTCACTAACGGATGATGTAAGTTGTCGCTTTAAAATTGCAAAGTGTGTTGGGAAGGACAAATAGGAATAGAGCTTTGTAAGGGACGTATTCAGGAACTGAATCGAGTCTAACAATCTATACTTTATATTTGAACCGCTGCTTGTTGACTATAAACGAAATATAATTGTATTTATTTTTCGATAAAAGCGAAAGGGGCCCAGAAACACATCGCATGACCTATTTGTTAGCAAGTGGCTATCGTATCCGGAATTACAGTCTTGATGACTAACTCCACGGAACAGTCTAAACGTAACGTTGGCAGGGGATGGTAGTTGTTGCTCTAATGATTGATATATTTGGGCTTATACGATTATCTTTCAAACACTCATTGAATTACTATTATTCATTTATTTGCTAAACCTATTCTTTAGTTTATAATTCACATTGTAGTCATTTACTAAAATTATTTAGGATCAGTATGTTCCACTTCGAGCATTAAATAACCCGTTTACAAATATCGTCAGCTCATAGGATCATCAAAATACTTATATGGTCGTTGAATAGGGTTGGTTATCAGATCGCCTGAGATTTGCTATTATCAACCGAGATATCGTGATATAACCTTAAATAAAAAGTAAAAAATTAAGAAACAATTATTTTTCAACAGCACTGGATGTGCTAGAAAATGTACCACATTGTGGTATATGAGATTATGTAGGTTACCAATTACAACGTTTAAAGTGTTTTTTACACGATATAGGTACATATAAACCTAGTATGTTTATTTGTTAAGGCATTAGGCATTGGGCTTTGGCCTAGGGAGGAATAATTCCTGACAGTAGAAAAATAAAGAACCCGACTGGTTGAACAGAGCGGATCAGATAGTTTCGGGTATAACCGGTGAATCTAAAATTTGTTAATCCGTGCCGCGCAATCTGAACGAATTTGCTCTATTTATCTGGAACGAATTTTGGTAAACGCATTGTATATCATTTGCACTTAACGTCATCTACTGAGTGCAAGTATTACATTAATTATACTTTCTCTATTATTATTTTAAAATTAAATAATGTTTTTATCATTTCGCAAAACACATGGTATTAGCTGTGGCGTGATTTTCCAATTATAGTTCTTGCGAACATTAAAAAAATTGGTTATCAACTGTCTATTAGTACTTAATTTAGTGTGCTATCCATTTTGTTTTATTTTAAATAACAAACATTTTACACATATAAGCTTTTCTCTTTATGCAGTGCCATTGAAAATGATGATTGTCGCCTATTCAAAAAAACATTTGTATTTTATTTTCCAAATATCCATAAACTGCCTTATCCATAGACGTCATATACAAAAAAGGGCCCCTTATTCTCTTTCAAACATATTTCTTATGTAATCTATATGTGTAAATTAAACTCGTTACTTTAAAATTATTGACCAATAGAACAATTGTTCCAAAATATTTTCGTATACCCTAATGCATGCACTGTGCGTACTATTTCGTGCCGATTATAAAAACATTATCATTTTTATTCTCCACGTCAAAGTGTTGAGAACCTTTACTGTAGTTAAAGAAATTTTCTCTTGCTGAATTTGTTTTATCCTAAGTTACACCTCTATTTGTTTTTAATTAATTATACGTGAAAAATTTGTAATTAAATAATTATGTAGCTATATAAGAAGGTATAGGACGTCAACAATCGCTGGAATATTAAATAACTTTTACTCGTAGTTACGCTATTGTAATTCAAATATTTTAAAATATTCGTTTAAGTAATTCAATTATTTATTGCAAGGTCTGTTATTTGTTTAATTCCAATTCTGCTTACCTTAAATTTAGGGTATAATGAAAAGCCCGTTTCTAATTCTGGCTGTTGAATTTTTTTAATTAATCGAATTTATTAGGAAAGTTTTACTTAATTAACCGCTGTACTATTTAAAAACTTGCAAAGTATGGCAATAAGAAAGTTCGTAGTTGTTAAATAAAAACTAAACACAGATTTCAAATTGGATACAATGTTGCATTTTGTTAAAGTAAGTCCTCGTACGTGATATCTGATAATTAACAATTCTATTCTTTAACTGAAGACTAACATCAGAAATAATTTCTGGTCTTGTGTAGCGTCAGAGCGAGCTAGAGATTAATATTTCCCAGCGCTAAAGAAAGGCCGATATTCAAGTCAATTTTTAGGTTTTCCTTTTTTTTAAAGTTTCTGTATATTGTTAGGGGCTCCTCTAATTTAGTGCAAGGTAAAGAAGTATAAGGGTCTGTACTTCACCTTGACGCCATCGCCGGCGGATGAATATAGAGCAGGGTTCCGTCTAATTTTAGTTTCATACCACCATTAGCATGGCTACTGAATTAATGGGAAACGTAAGAAAGTCCCTTCAACGATTCATTATAAGTTAGCTATTTTACTTTCGAATAAACTGGTTCGTCTACGCATTTGAGCCTTTTGACTCATCATGCCAATAATATTACGACTACGTTTTTTTGTGACCATTTAAACTACCAGTCACGTCGGTAGTTCCAAAGAATAAATATTATCATCAAAAATTAGAGTACCGTTCATTAATTTTAATTAAATTCCATACTAACTTTGAAAACTCTTGTGAAGGTGAATTTCACTAAACAGCTATTCTAATTGAAACAGTCTAATTCAATTGATATATCAGTTTATGATTTAATATTATATATTAAATAATATATATTAGCTGAAGCAGTGTACAATGCAATTAACAATAATTTATTGTTTAATTTTTCTACGTAATATCTGATATGTTCCTTGAATTATTGTAGGAAGGAAACGACCCGTAACGCTGGAATCTAATTTCTTCACATGTAAGTCTGTAAAAGCCACGAATTTGATCATTATTTTCCTGAATTAGCCATCAGACTTTATTATGTGTTTGTGTGTTTTTCTGTGATGTTCCGAATATCATTCATTTAATTGTCTTAAATGCATTTAAGTTCACGCTTCATTTAATTGAACTTATCGTTACGAACTAATTTAACAAATAATATTTTATTTGATATATGAGAAGAAGCAACAAAATTTCCTCGCTAGTAATTAATGAAAAGATTTAATTTAGTTGTATGGAAATACAATTTTCTGACATAATAATAGCAGTAAAATCTTAAATTTCCAGTAACACATATTCAGCCATAAATCGGGAGGATTCAAAACTAATTCTATCATCACTTTAAAATTTTGCTTTAGGTCCAGTTATTAGACGTTAATAATTATTAATTGTTATCTGACTACAGAGGAAGTCAAAAGAGCCATATCTTGTTTATTAATTTACGGAATTGTGTCAATTACATCCACACCTTTTGATATTCGCTTATTAGTACTCAGAATTTGAATAACACTAATTTTGTTATAGGTAAGAGCAGTTATCGTATTTATATACAGGACAGGTGATAAATACCGTCAGCTACAACAGAAATCAGTGACGCCAGTAATTCTAGACTTGCCTTACTCAATAAGTTGTTTGAACGCTTTATTATCGTCAACCCATGATCGACTTCGCAGTAGTTAGCTTATTAACCTGTACCGAATAATCCGACCTTCGGTTCTCTTGGTAGTAACATCATTTTGCTACGTGAGAAGAGAGATCATTGATATTAATTTGAGTTAATTT